>JAVXUO010003118.1:0-238214 GCA_033065855.1 Escallonia rubra | reverse complement strand
TGCGGTTTCAAAAAATTTCAAACCGAACCGAATGTACGGTTTGGGAAAAGAATATCAAATCGATTGATTTTTAGATCGATTTGAAAATAGACGGATTGATTGGTTCGATTTTCACGGTTGGATCGGTTTCAACGGTTTAAATGCTCACCCCTACTTATGAGCTTGGAAGTTATCTAATGACCATTCAATATTTAACACATATTTAGTTCTATTTTAAAATTGTAAGAATTCGATTAGTGTTTTCGAAGGATTGAATCCAGATACATGTATGATAGATGTTAGATTTGCAAATTAACGTTCTTAACAAACCAAAATTGTGTTATCTTTCTTTAACACATGGAAATGATATTTTGGTCATGTCACTTGATTTCATAATGTAAAACCGTAAAAAAACATGTTAGGAGATAAAGTTGCAACGTAAACCATATATTATACCTAAAGATTATGGAGGGTGGAAGTTTTCGGCAATCATCACGAGACAAGGATTATAAAGGGTGGGATTGCGTTATACTCCTTTCAACTCTCCCTTTTCCTCTATGTAGCTGACATGGTGCGAGTTGGTTGCACTACCAAAAATAAAAATTGAAGTAAACGATAAATAAGTGGAATCATGTCTCCGGGGATGAAAACATTGGAAATTCCATTGTCCCAATCACTACAAGAAAAGAGGGAATTAGCGACGGACTTTTAGAGACGGACAAAATTCCGTCTCTAAAAGTCTTTTCAGCGACGGAACACACCCGTCGGGTAAAGTCCGTCGGTAAAACTATTTAACGACGGAATAA
Source organism: Escallonia rubra (assembly GCA_033065855.1). Lineage (NCBI taxonomy): Eukaryota > Viridiplantae > Streptophyta > Magnoliopsida > Escalloniales > Escalloniaceae > Escallonia > Escallonia rubra. The sequence goes on along the minus strand of JAVXUO010003118.1, from coordinate 237,429 downwards.
TTCCGTCCGTAAAAATAACCGTCGGTGAAAGTCGGGTTTTGCCGACGAACTTTTACCGACGGGTGTGTTCCGTCGGTAAAACTATTTAACAACGGAATAATTCCGTCGGTAAAAATACCCGTCGGTGAAAGTAGGGTTTTGCCGACGGGTATTTTCCGTCGGTAAATGCCTTAAATAGATCAGATCCCCTTCTTCTTTTCTTTCTCCCGTTGCTCTCTCTCTCTCTCTCTCTCTCTCTCACCGGCGATTTATCCTCCGTCGCCATCCCCGGCAACCTAGCCCCCGACGGAATATATCCTGCCACCGCCTCCGACGCCGCCACTGCCGCCCATCTTCAAAACCGAAGGACCGCTGCTGCGACGCCACCACCACTGCTGCGCCGCCACCACAACCGCGCCGCCCATCTTCAAATCAGCCCAAGTTTCTGTAAGTTTAAATATTCCATTTCCCTTCTGCTGTAAAGGTGCTCCACAGTTTCTCTTGTGACGGTGTTCCATTGTTTCTGAGGGTAGTTACTGAAGAGATGGGGTTCCATGGTTTTCATTTCTGATTTGTATTGAGCAGCCAAGATACAACTTGTATAGTTGCATCTTGGCTTTAAGAATTGCAAATGCCAGTATATTGCTGACAGAGCTCACTTTCATGCATGATCTAGGAACTGAAGGAAGCTTAGGAAACACAGATACACAGACACACGAATACTGAATATTTAATCCCTTTTTACAACTTTGATCTTAGTAGTTATAGCATTTTGCTTGGCTTGGCGGGGTTGATCGACTCTTGGAGGAGGGTTCACCTTTTGGTTTTAAAAAAAGGCTTGGGGAATACGATAACACCAACACATAAATTAGCTTCATGGCCCCTTATCTCATCTCAACCAAGTAACCATCCTTCTACTTCATTCGGTAAGGCCTAATCCCTTCTTATTACACTGTTTGGTTTTCAGAAAGAATAGCAAGTCAAGTCGAGTGCAAATGGGTGTGATTAGAAGCAGTTTCACGTTCATGGTTGGGGCTATTAGTAGAGCTTATATTGCCCCAAACTATCATGTACCCAACATCAGGAAACACTACAAAAGTGAATGTGTCATTGCCAAGCACGTTCAGGACTTATCGTAAACCTGAAATGGAAAAACATCTTTACAACCAGAACAAGGCTTCGACTGATTAAATAGTTGGTTGCACATGTATCGTACTACCCACCTAACTACCTACTCACGGCAGGCGCAAGTTTTCATCAGGATTAAGGAAGTTTGGTGGTGGCTTTGTAATTTAGGTAGATGTCGATGGTTGCTATCAGGGCGTGGTACGGGTGGATCTGTTCGTGATACATACGTCGATGGTGGTGGGGAGAGAGAATAAGATGATGTGGGTGCAAAGGTGTTCAAGAGTTAGAAGTTACGAATTTTCCCATGATAAATTGGTAGATGTTAAAGAAAATGTGGTTTAAACTCTATAACCTAAATCCTAAACGCTAAACCCTAAACCGAACCCTAAACTAAACTAATTAAACCCTAAATTGATTGCCCCAATCTAACCGAACCCTAATTGAACCCCAAATTGAACCCCCTAATCCAACCGAACCCTAAATTGAACTAATTGAACCCTAAATTGAATGCCTCAAATCAACCGAACCCTAAATTGAATCAATAGAACCCCCTAATTGAACCCTAAATTGAACTAATTAAATCCTAAATTTAATGCCTCAAATCAACCGAACCCTAAATTGAATCAATAGAACCCCCTAATTGTACCTAAATTGAAGTAATTGAACCCTAAATTGAATGCCCTAATCGAACCGAACCCTAAATGAAACTAATTGAACCCTAAATTGAATGCCCTAATACAATCGAACCCTAAATTGAAATAATTCAAGCGCATCGGATATGTGAATTTTGAACATTTTTTAAAAAATTTGAACATTGCTCATTTGTTTGATAATTTTAGGTTGTTAATTGTGCGTTTTATAATTGTGATTATTGATCGATGATTTTAGGTTATTAGCTGTGCATTTGAAGTAATTGCGATTATGAATTGATGATTTTAGGTTGTTAATTGATGATTTTAGATTGTTAATTGTGCATTGAGCATTTGAGATATTGAGATTATTGACGGAGGATGGGACCCAATTGGATTGAATGTGTGATTTTTGTTAATTTTTATTGCATTGAGCATTTGAGAATTGAGAATTGAGATTGTTGACGGAGGATGGGACCCAATTGGATTGAGATACCTGTTAGTTAGCGCAGACACGGACACCACGTCTGATCGACGGTGTCCGACATTTAGAAAACAAATTAACGTATGCCGATGTGTCCGGAGGTGCGTGTCGCTGGGCATCGGACACGTGTCCGGAGGCGTCGGACACGTGTCGGTATGTGTCAGACACGTGTCGGTATGTGTCTGACACGTGTCCGGAGGTGTCAGAAACGTATCGGACACCATATCGACACCCTATATGAGGTGTCGGAATTGAGGTTGTTGAATGTGCATTAAATTTAGGTTAGTTAGGTTAATGCGACATTTTTAGCATGCACCCCCTGGAATCTAATCGTGGCTCCAGCGCTGGCTATAATTAGCCCTAATTAGTCCTGATTAACAATATTTTAGTAAATCAATTAACCCTAATTAGCTCTAACGAGCCTAATTAGTTTTAATTAACCCTAAGAACCTGATAAAATTCAAATTAGCTGTAATTACCTCAAATTAGCCCAAATGAACCCAATTATGCGCATATTGATTGTAGTTAGCCTAATTAGTCATAATTTGCACTAACATAACCCAATTACGCCTAATTAGCGCTAGTTAGGATTAATCAACACTACTCGGCACCATCAAAACCCTAATTAGGACTAAATAACCCTAATTAGTCCTAATCAACCCTAATTAGCTATAATTATCCGAAACTAGCCCTCATTAACATTAATTAGCCCTAACATAACCCAATTAAGCCTAATTAGCCCTAATTAGGACTAATCATCACTACTCGGCACAATTAAACCCTAATTAGGACTACATAGCTCTAATTAGTCCTAATCAACCCTAGCAGGCTATAATCATCCGAAACTATCCCTCATTAACATTAATTAGCCCTAACATAACCCAATTAAGCCTAATTAGCCCTAATTAGGACTAATCATCACTACTCGGCACAATTAAACCCTAATTAGTCATAATCAACCCTAATTAGCTATAATTATCCGAAACTAGCCCGCATTAACATTAATTAGCCCTAATTAGGACTAATCATCACTACTCGGCACAATTAAGCCCTAATTAGGACTACATAACTCTAATTAGTCCTAATCAACCCTAGTCAGCTATAATCATCCGAAACTATCCCTCATTAACATTAATTAGCCCTAACATAACCCAATTAAGCCCAATTAGCCCTAATTAGGACTAATCATCACTACTCGGCAATTGTTAAACCCTAATTAGGACTAAATAACCCTGATTAGTCCTAATCAACTCTAATCAGCTATAATTAATAATCGTGTCTTGTTCCCTAATATAACCCAGTTAGCCCTAATTAGCCCTTGTACATCCCATAATTACTCCATGTTGCCCAGAGATGGTTCAATTACTCGCTCTTTACAAACCCTGCCTTCTTTATATTAATTGTTGTTTTGAGAAGTCCATTGGCAACGAGATGGTTCAACTCGTTGCCAACGAGTTCTATTTAATGTGGAATTGATAACATATGCAACGATCATTCTGCAGTTTTGATATTTCGGAAAGATTCTTGCATATCTTATCAATTTCTGAACACATGCATGCATAAAAACCCTTAGTTCCCGTTCAAAGGTACTCATTACAAAGTAATGCCTTGTAATGAGCCTTTGGATGTCCAGTTTGGACAGTTTGGAAAAGCTAATTGTTTATAAAACAGTATTTTGACTCATGCTTTATGTTCTATGTCGTGGATATTTGGTACACGTTCTCGTGTGTTTCTCCGGGTGCATACAGATCTGGTGTTCTAACATCCGTCAAACCTTCCTGAGCAAGGTTAGATGAATGTTAGAACACCTAATCGATGTGGTGTACTTGGAGAAATGCGGGGAGGTGCTGCCGAATTTTCCACAGACATCGGACTAAGCATGAGTTATTCACTGTTTTATAAACATGTGCTTTTCTGAATGGGATAGGACCACTACCTGTTCAAGAGTGGAGGGGAAATATGTAGACGTGTTGTAACATTCATGCATTGATATTTACATCGGCAATGCTTAATCACTGGTCATTATTGAAGGTGGTATACAGTACGATAATTCAGTCGTCATGTCAGTCGATCGAAGTTGGATGAAAAGGAAGAATGCTGAAGATTTTGAGTGTCGCGTTGACGAATTTCTCGACTTCGCTTATGCGCATCCTGCACATGTTGACCTTGATAAGATAAGGTGCCCGTGCGGTAGATGTGAGTTGTTGCACTGGAGAAAAAGAATTGAAGTAAAATGGCATCTTCGTCGGTACGGTTTTATGGGTGGATACACAAGGTGGACGCAGCACGGGGAAACGATAGTATTGTCGTCCAACCTGGCTAGTCAAACTGAAGTTAGGGAGGAGGCACGATATGATTTCCGAGATATGATTATGGATGTTGGGCATGCTAATGTTGACTGGGGTAACGACAGGCCACAATCGCCGAACGAGGGGGCTCATCAGTTTTATGAGTTGTTGAGAGCTGCGGAAGAGCCGCTGTGGGATGGAGCTCCGAAACACACACGGCTGTCTGCGGTTAGTAGGTTATTACAGTTGAAATCAGACCACGGGCTGAGCGAGAAAGGTTTTAACGAGTTTGTTACCTTCATCAAAGAAATACTGCCCGAAAGTGAAAAGCTACCGCCGTCGTACTATGACGCGAAGAAGATGATGAGGAAACTTGGGTTGAGCTACGACCGGATAGATGCGTGCAATAACGATTGTGTATTATTCTGGAAAGAGAATAAGGATTTGTCATTATGTCCAGTGTGTGATCATTCGAGGTACAAACCGGACAAAGGGAAGAAGAAAAACATTGCATGGAAGATATTACGATATTTCCCGGTCACACCACGGCTTCAGAGAATGTACTACTCCTCCAGTACGGCTGAACATATGAGGGCTCACCGTGAGACTCGCAGCAACGATGCCGATGTGCTGACACACCCAGCTGATGGAGAGGCGTGGAAGGAGTTTGACCGCAGGCATCCAGTTTTTGCTCAGGAAGTTCGGAATGTTAGACTTGGTCTGGCAACCGATGGGTTCAACCCTTTCGGTCAGTCTACCACGCCTTACTCCTGTTGGCCTGTTATTATTGTCCCTTACAACCTTCCACCAGGCATGTGCATGAAGAAGCCGTATATGTTCTTGTCGTTGCTTATTCCGGGGCCGAAGAGTCCCGGTAAGGACATAGATGTGTATTTAAGGCCGTTGATTGATGAGTTAAAACAATTATGGAATCATGGAGTCGAAACATATGATGCATCCCTTAAACAAAATTTTCAGATGAGGGCTGCTTTGATGTGGACTATACATGATTTCCCCGCATTGGGAATGACGTGTGGCTGGAGCACACATGGGAAGCTAGCATGCCCTGCTTGTATGGGCGTGAACCCCGGTCATACGTTAAAGCACGGCGGAAAGGCCTCGTGGTTCGGATGTCACCGTAAGCTTTTGCCACCGGGCCATCAGTTTCGTAGGCAGAAGGATAAATTTGACGGGACAATCGAGCGTGAGGTTGTCACGCTGGACTACCCATCTGGTGAAGAAGTACTCTCACACCTGGAGGCACTTGATACTGACATACCACACGGTAAGGGTGTGCCGGATCAGAAGATTGCAGGGTTCGGGAAAGAGCACAACTGGAGAAAATTTTGTATCTTCTGGGAGTTAGCCTACTGGAGGACGCTCGTTATCCGAAACAACATGGATGTGATGCATATTGAGAAGAACGTTTTTGATAATGTGTTCAACACAGTGATGAATTTCAAGGGCAAATCGAAAGATCACCTTAAAGCGAGAAGGGATCTACAACAGTTGGGTGTACGCCGTGAATTGCATCCTCGGACAGTCAGTGGGAGGACCATACTTCCGAAAGCACCTTACTGTCTAGACAAGAAACAAGTGGAGAAGGTCTGTCAGTGGGTTAAGAATTTGAAGCTTCCGGATGGGTTTGCGTCCAACATATCTCGTTGTTGCAATGTTTCGGAATGCAAGTTCCAAGGGATGAAGAGTCACGACTGCCACGTATTCATGGAGAGATTCATTCCTATTGCCTTCCGGGGACTGTTGCCACGGGTTGTTTGCGAGACTTTGACTGAATTATCTCATTTCTTTCGAGATATATGCTCTTCTACGATCCGGGTGAGTAACATGGAAGTGCTTGAGAAGAACATTGTGGTGACGATTTACAAGCTGGAGAAAATCTTCCCACCTTCGTTCTTTGATTCAATGGAGCATCTGCCTGTTCACTTGGCATATGAAGCTAAGATGGGTGGACCCGTGCAATATCGGTGGATGTATCCCTTCGAGAGGTAATCCTTAAATTGTTACAGTTGTTCGTTTACACTTAATGCGACATCTGTTATCATTGATATTCCACCTAACTCGATTCCCTAAACTTCTAGGTTCATGTTCCATTTAAAGAAAAAAGTCCGTAATAAGGCTCGGGTTGAGGGCTCAATTGCGGAGGCTTACGTAATGGAAGAACTTGTAAACTTTTGTAGTCAATATTTCGGTTCGGATGTTGGTACAAGGTTAAATCAACTAGGCCGAAATGATCCCGGAGCAAGCACAAATTTGGAAGGGCAATTGTCAATATTCAAGCAGTCAGGTAGTCCGTTCGGCCGAACGTATACTCGATGGCTAACAGATGAAGAGTACAGTGCTGCAACAATATATGCCCTTCTAAATTGCGATGAAGTTTCGGCATTCGTTGAGTAAGTTAAAGTCTTAATTCACTTACATTGCTGTACATAATTGAAAGTGTGTGTTAAGCGAGTTAGATGCATATTGGTTTGCAGTGAGTTCGATGCGGAATCTTTAATCACTGATCCCGCTGGACTTGAATCTCACCGGAAGTCACAATTTGTACAGTGGTTCAAAATCCGTGTAAGATTATTTAACGAAATTATATTATGTGTTATATACAGTTCTGTGGCCAATTAGTATACTGATTTATCCTTAATGTTTACCGTCATCTACAATAGGTTCAGTCAATGGATAGACCAGTGGCCTCCTGCTTGAAATTACTAGCCGAAGGCCCTAACAAACAAACATCCTGTTACGGAGGTTATATCATCAACGGGTTTAGGTTTAACGTAAAAGATGATGACCGAACAAAACAAACCCAAAACAGTGGAGTCTTGGTCAACGGCGACTGTTATACCGAGAATTGCATGGATTTTTACGGAGAGTTAGATGAGATTGTTGAGCTAACATATCTGGGTTCCCAAAACCGCCTGGTAATGTTCAAGTGTACGTGGTTCGATGTCACATGCAGCAGAGGAATCCGTGTTAGCTCTCAAGGGATTGTAGATGTCAATGTCAAGTCAAGACTTGCATCAGACGAGCCCTTTGTGTTTGCTAGTCAAGCTGTACAAGTCTTTTACGCGGAGGACGTCGCCAATCCCAAATCTCATTGGTATACAACTATCAAGTCCAAGAAATTGCCCGTGACATATGACAGTGAGCTAGACTCCTTTCAAGCCGACCAACCACGTGTCTTGTTCCCTGTTGAGGTCAACAACGAGGAGGACGATCTTCCTCTTCCAACAACACTTCTTGTGGGAGAAGAAGTCGTAGATGATGACGCGGAAGATGTTGAAAGTGTTGGAGATGATGTGACCGAGTCTACTGATGAAGAGGATGAATTAGAAGATGAAGAGGACGACGAGTCCCACGAAGAAGAGGGCGACGAGGATAGTGATGAAGATGATTCGCAAACTGAAAATGATTGACTTGTAATGTTGTAACATCACGGGAAAAATGTAGTAACATTTTAGAACTTGGTGTTTATTGATGTGTTTTTGCACATCCGTTCATATATATATATATATAGTGCCGATGATGATTTATGCCAAGATTATTGTTTTTCACGTGTTAATGTCTTTGTATATAATCTATATGAAGTCAGATATGGATAGGATACGGGCTATTCGTGGCCGGGCTGGACGCCGAGCTGCTTCCTCCCCGGTTAGTCCCACCTTGTCATTGCCTACTGATGACGAGGCACAGAGTGATCGCGCACAGCCATCGGGGGCCCAGCCCCAGCTGTCGCCGTTACCGTCGCCCCAGCCATCGCCGTCGCCCCAGCCGTCTCCATGTTCCGTGGGTTCTACCTCAGGTATAGTTGATAACGGTGTTTCCTACATTTTCGCTAGCCTTATATTTGAACTGTATTAATGTCTGTGTTTTGTAGGATCTCGACGAGGCCGTGGTCCGACACGCGGGGTACGCATCGACCCCCAGCGTAAACAGAGAGTTACGCTCACGCAGGAGGGCCTGTAAGTACTAAAAATATCACCTCATGCCTTAGCCCTAAAAATTTTGGGTGTTAATTTATATTTGAACTGTATTAATTAATTTAATTACTTCTTTGGCAGGATCCTGGAGAATATGGCGAGGACGAAGATCGGCGTTCTTGTGAAGGGCCGATTCTTCGAGCCACGCCTGTACTGGAAGGAATGGGATGCCGCTGCGAGGGAGGCCCTATGGGAGGAGTGGCTGGTACGGTGAAGTATTTTTTTCAGCGTTAGTAAATGTTAAATTACAGTTTGTTTTATGTTGTTAATTTGTGTTATTGAATGCATTACAGGAGGGGTTCACGTTTGATACGCCTGAGCAGCAGGGACTGGGGCAGCAGGCTTTCTTTGCCTACATCGCCAAGAATTACCGCCGATGGCTCCACGATGCACGGGACCGGGCGAAGAGGGCGCTGCCCGCGGGTGCCCCGATGACGGACATGACGAAATATCCCCCACATTGGATATCTCACCGTGTATGGGGGGAGATGATAGATCGGTGGGCTGCGGATCCAGGTTGGGACGCCAAGAGTAAGAGCGGGGCTGAGAACAGACAGAACAGAGATCCGACGCACACGGGGGGGTCGGTGCCACACGACATCGTCCGACATATGAACGCGGTCGAGCACCCGGATCTAGAGGAGGATGAGGTCATAGCTCTGACCTATACTCAGACGCACGTGCGGAAGAAGGATAAGGACGAGACGCACCAGGCGGGCGACTATATTTCAGATATTGCCCGGCGGATCGATGTGAGTCAATTTATTTAAGTTAATCTGTTTCTTTCTATCCTCGATGTCTGTTTCGTTAATTAATGCCATAACATATCGTTAAACCACTATTTTTGCAGGCCTCGTATGAACAGCTAAGGGGGTCCGAGCAGCAGTCCGGACAGCCATCAGCGTCCACTAGTACGGCTGCGAGTACTGGGGGGTTGAAGCGATGGCTGGATACGCCGGAGGTCGTGAATCGGCCGAAAGGCCGCATACGCGGCCTGCCTAGCACGACTCCTCGTGCCGTGATAGGAGCGTCCTCACCCCCTGCTGCCCCTCCACAGACACCGGCTCCTCGGCCTCAGTTGCGCGAGGAGGATATCGAGCGCATTGCTACAGTGGTGTGCCGGATGATGAGGGAGCAGGGCACTGCTGGACCAGCCGCCCCGGCCCCGGTTCAGCAGGATCCAGATCCGGGACTCGGGAACCCCTGATGAGCCCCTTCCCGTGCCCGTTCCTAGCCCCCCCCCCCCCCCGCGGCCGGGTTGTACTCTTCTCCCCTCTCCTAACCGGCTATCTACGGTTCCCGGCTTGTACATGTATTAGTTTCTTTTATAATAAATATTTTTTATAATTGATTATATATTTTTTTTCTGTATTTCGCTTATTGCGCGTTGTTGTTGAGAATTGTATTTCTGTACAGGTTAAGGTAATTGAAAAATAAAAAAAAAAATTTAAAAAAAATATTGACTTTTGGCGACGGATTTATTCCGTCGCTAAAATATTCCTTTCAATTAAATATTTAGCGACGGAATATTCCGTCGCTAAATAAGCTATTTAGCGACGGAATATTCCGTCGCTAAATATTTAATCCGTCGCTAATTGGACAAAAAAGAAAATAAATTAAAATTTTTAAAAATATAATTAGCGACGGATATTCCGTCGCTAATGAAAAATAAATCCGTCGGTAAAAATCACATTTTTAGCGAGGGATTTAAAAATTCCGTCGCTAAACTATTAGTGACGGGCTTTTATACCAGGGATTTTTAGCGACGGTGAATTCGTCGCTAATTCTTTTAGCGACGGATGTTTGGCTTTTAGCGACGGATTTCCCCGTCGCTAAAAGGCTGTTTTCTTGTAGTGAATTATCTTAAATTCGTCGTTTTATAATTCTTGCATTTTGAAATTTGTAACGTTTAATGTTTGATAACTTTTGTGCAATTTTAAATGAACTTTTGAATAATGTATGAAAAATAGATGGCTGAGACTAAAAATTTAGGAAAGAGAGGGTGATGAACGGTTGAAAAAAAAGGTATTTCAATCGGATGAAAAAGCCTATTGCGAAGTTTACCGTAAGTATTGCCTTGTACAACTAAACCCTTTTTGGTTTATATAACCTTGTAAGATATCTAGGCCTCGTTTTGTCATGGAAGAGGTGGGGGCTGCAATGATCACGTATTCTTCGCGACGAACTTGTAAGATACAACACACAAGCCTGCAAAAGTTAACTGATCTCTTCATGCAGGGTCGAGAGGTGCACAACTTAGATGACTTGGGCTAGTCTGAAGGAACTCTACCTTAAATAAACAACTTCAGCAGCGTAAGAAGGGAAAAAAAATGGATTAAAGATTTAGGAAGACATAATTTATACGAGCTAATCCATCTTCAATGCTGACTTGGATTTATCAGAAGCATTACCTTGTGTTAATTTAATCCTTTAAAGACATAACAAATGGTGCTAGTATATTTAACACATTCATCCCAGAGAGTACTTTAGAAAATGTTCACGTGCAAAGTATGTGCAGAATTATTAGTGACTTTTTTTTTTGACCAAAAAAAAAAAAAGAATTATTAGTGGCTACAAAAATACCATGGTAGTGGCTCTTTTCCTCTATAGCATCCAAATTTGCAGTTTAAATTATACGGGTTGAGGGATTCTTTGCGTAGTGCAAACAAGGGTTGAATCAGATTTTTTTATATCATCCCAGTTTACTAACAGTAGCAGTTGGTGCATGTCCAATACCACATGCTTAATATGCATGACATACCATGAGCTTTTATAGAGTGTTGTGTTTCTTTGTGCCTAAAGAAGACTTATATTTAGAGTCCCTCATTACACTAGGAAAGAACTTGGGTCGACATACCCGTAGTTCCTTTTTGGTGTAGTATTATTGGTACTTATAAAGATTGTTAACTTAACATCTATCACGTAACAGGTAATAGGTCTCGGAACATACATATGAAGTATCCCGAAAATCCAACGAAAGGATTCTTGTTGTTATAAACCTCTAACACTCATTTTCTATATGATTGCACATTATGTTGGGGATATGGAGGTAGGCCGGCAGGGGTTGGGGTTGTAGAGGTATGGATTTGGGTTAATATATGATATTTTTGTAATTTCACGTGTAATTTAAATTTTAGGTGTATTCAAGTTGCTTGTTTTGGAATAAATTTTAGAAACAAAATATATCCTTATAAGTAGTTATTTATCGTGACATACATGGTGCACGTTGAAAAATAAAGTTAATAGTATGAAATTTTTAATAAGTCAAGCATGACATACAAGTATATATTGTCACCATTCTTAGAAATAAATCTTATATTGCGAAAACCGAACTTGTCATTCTAGGTAGTTATTTAAAGTTTAAGTTTTTTTTTTTTTTTTTTACTTCTTACAAAACTTGTTGGAATGTCAAGTATCACCATTTTAGATAGATAGTTATGTAACACAAAAAATCAGCGTTACACAAAAAACAGTGTTATATGTGCGTGTGTTAACTAAAATCCCGTACTATTACGAAACCTGATTTGTATTTACCCATGTGGTAGATGTAGTGTTATAAAAAGCGCGCCTAGGCGGAAGGTGCGCTAAGGCGCACCACCCGCGCCTCGCCTAGCCTAGGCTCAGCGTGTTCAAGAAGGCGCGCGCTTGGACAGTCCAGGCGCAAGGCGCTATGCGGCACGGGAGGCGCACGTCTAGGCGCATAACCCATAGCCGTTGGATGTGCTCATGTGCCATCATCTCTTTACCTGTGAACCGTGGATTTTCTTTACAAACATTTCAATTTTACAAACCTAAATTTCAACATCCAATTCTGTCTCACTCTCACCGAAGCAGCTTCTCTCTCACCTGCCGCATCGCCGCCGAAATCCTGTTGCTCCGGCCGCTGCTCCGGCCGACACTTCGGCTGTTTCTCTTCGCCTTGCTGCTCGAGCTCGACTGCTCCACCGAAGCAGCTTCTCTCTCACTTGCGCTGCCGCATCGCCTTTCCCGTTGCCGTTGAAAGCCCGTCGCTCTGGCCGCTGCTCTAGCTGACACTGCAGCAGTTTCTCTTCGCCTTGCTGCTCGGCTGCTCCATCGAAGCAGCTTCTCACCTGCACCAGTGCTTTTGCTGGTTCGTTACTCTTTTCCCTCCCATTTTATATGTTCTGCTGCTGCTACAGTGCTGCTAAGTGCTAAATACTGCTACCTCAATTGTTCGTTGCTCAATGTTTTGTTGTTTAGCTGTTGTTTAGCTCAATGATTTAGGGCATATAAAATCTAACATGACGAAGTATTATACAATTCATTTATTAAAAAGTGGAAGATTAACTGAAACAAAGTAGAACAATACTCTGAAATAAGCTAATCAGGTTTGTTCATGGTCACCACAATTGATCGTACATTGTTTGTATTATCTTAAGGTTTTTAAGCTAATTTTATTATCAATATAATTTAATCTCAGGAATAATTTTATTGTTTTAATGCACTATTATTTATTTATTTTTATTTATTTTAATATTGCGCCTTGCTTCGATAAGGCGCGCGCCTAGGCTCCAGGGATCTTTTGCGCCTTAGGTGCGCCTGCGCCTTTAATAACACTGGGTAGATGTGAATAGGACGGCAATAGGGCGGGTCGGATGCGGATCTTATAAAATCCGTACCCGCCCCAGTATTATTTATACACGACTCTGCCCCGCCCAGTTACCGGGTCAAGAATGGTAAATACCATCCCCGATCCGGTGGACAATTAAAAAACCCAACCCCACCCCGATTCGCGCCGACCTCACTTAAGATCAAAAACATGATTTGAATAAAAAACATGATTTGTTCCGACATGTATATACATTTCTTTTCTGGTATTGTTATTGATTACAGGGGTTGAGAAGGAAGCAGATAAGGACATGGTGACACTTTCCAGAATAAAGAGCAAAGACCCATCCCAAAGGCCTTTTCATGTTAAAAATTTCCCAACTCGCAAAAAGATTCATATACATATAAACAAAATTGTCTCGCATTACCTATGGACAAACTGCTTTGTAACATCAAAACAACATGCTTCGACCCTCAGGAAATGATAATTGCAACCCCATTGAAGCAGGGTACCATTCTAAGCTACTGTTCTACCGCACTTCACAACAACAGGACTATAAACAACTGCACTCTCTACAAGAGTAGTAATCTAGCCATACGATGGACACCTAATTGACTACGCTAGTACAACGCTCGGCATGGCTTGAATCCGTCGCCAGGCTGGGGCCGCGGTCCATGACGCTGCAATGGCTATGTCGATGGTGACGATGAAGGAGTGGGTTGCCAGCTGCGACTGTTGCTAGTCGTGGACGGTGGCTAGTGGTGCAACGACCCGTGTAGGGGATGACAGTGCGGCACAAAGAGATGAAAGGCTGAGCAGCGGGCATGAGAGAAAGGGAGAGACAAGAAGAAGAGAAACAGAATAACGTGTAGGTTTTTATGACTTTATATATATGGAGATGGACGGCTGAGATGATAGCATTAGATTTAGGGTTAGGATAAATTATATATAGGGCATGTACGGGTCAGGGCGGATCGGATACTGGGGCGGATAAGACTAAATACCATACCCAACTCGTACCCGTTGTGGGTTTAGATTTTTTGCTTCCATACCCGCTCCATAACCCGGTCAAAGTAAAAAAGACCCGCTCCTATAGGACTGGGGCGGGGCGAATATCCGCCGGGTGCGGATCAAATTGCCATCCCTAGCTGTGAAAAGTGGGGGAATAGAGTTTTTGGGTTGAACTGTTAGAAGTCATTTATATGATGTTTATACTTTTTGACCAATTATATCCGAATACCTATTTCATTGGATTTAAAAGAAAAAGATAAAGTATATATATGTCAGATTTTTAAATTAACGTTCTTAACAAACCAAAATTGTGTTATTAATTTTTAACATGTGGAAGGACATTTTGGTTAGATTACTTAATTGCGGAGTATAAAATTGTAAAACCATATCAGGAGATAAAGTTGCGACATAAACCATACATATCTAAAAAAAAAAAAGTTGAATCCCGCCTAATTCCACACATGCGCGCACAAAGAAACACACATTCAGATCTAGATGCAAAATCAGACCACCACTCTTACGTACACGCGCGATACGAATTGAGAATGCAATGGACATGGCAATTAAAACATTGAATGTGTTTTGTGAAGTTTGATTTTAGATTCGGCCAATTAAAACAATGGGTCTTCTCCTTCCGGAGATTCCAATGATTGTTTTTAGAGACAAATTTCCCTATGTTGACAATCTTCTCATGGTGGCATTCTTGGGGTGGTGGCGGGTAAAATTCTGACCACAGTGGTGGCCATAATTGTTGGGCAGTGTATCAACAAAATCAAGCCTCAGACATTAAACAAATCTAGGGTGCCACAGTAAGAAAATGTTACTTTTATTTGTTGGGGGTGTTAATGTCATATTTTGAGGTAGGTTTCCCGCCCCCCCACCCCAATTAAGAGTCAAATAAAGACCATCTGATATAAAAAAAAGGCCTCAATAAATTGAGGCAACTTTTTGCATATCCTACCATTTCTCAATAAATCTAGCGACATGTAAACCTCTACTAAATGTGTCCATATATTGAGGTAAAAATATATATATATTTGTGTTTGTTGAGCTGTTCAAGAATATCACGACCCTTTGGAAACTTGATCTTTTCATTTCATTGGATAGGTGGGCTAGACATATCATGATGAAATAGAGACTTGCAAAAATAGTAGAATTGATAAATGTAAGCCCTAACTAACAATTTGCAGTAAATTGCGACAAGAAGAATTAAGTAGAAGACGAAGAGAAGAGAAACTTGTAGAGGGAGAATTCTTCCATATAGAGGGTGGGATTTATGTTATATCCCTTTCAACTCTCCCTCTTCATCTTACGTAGCTGACATGGCACGAGTTTGTTGCACTACCAAAAATAAGAATGAAGTAAATGATAAATAAGTGGAATCATGTATCCGAGATGAAAACAAAGTTTTTCTAGGCCATTCTGTACGTCATTAAGATCTTTGTTGATTTTTATTCGTAATATGCCTGAAAGGGACATGCTTGTAGAGATGTCCAAGTGACCGATGTACCACTACACTTTTGCAGGTGGTGTAATGAAATCCGTGGGACCCATTGGGCATCCCTTCAAGTCATTAGTCATGTAGAGGCCAAAATGCTTCCATCCGCAAGGGCAATCATGAATGGGCAGATGCAGTTGTTGAGGACATATTGGTGCAGGTCGAACCCTACCACCTCGTTGATCGTCTGGGAATACGTATTCCTCATGCAGGGAGATTTTCTATCACTCGAGTTCCAGCTGTTGTTGGGCTATGCATCCAAGCTGAGGGGTTGATTTACTTGAATTCCCCACAAAAAGAAGAAGAAAACCAGTCATTCGCATTGCAAAAAGTGAATTCGTTGATGCAGATGAAAGTGAATTACCAGACCTTGAGCCAGAATGTCCAAAGATACCCTCATTAGCTTAAATACCCAATGCTGAAATAGTGCCCCCGTCCAGTGCAGAAGCAACAACCCTCCTTGCTGAGGAAACACTTCAAGCATGGGAGAAAATGAGGGGAGGAGCTAATAAGTTGATGAAGATGTACCCAGTGCGGTTTTGTGGCTATGGTCCAGAGGTTCACGTGGGCCCTTACGGTCACAAAGCACAGAATTGCAGGGCCCACAAACACCAGCAGCGGAATGGTCAGCATGGGTGGCAGACGGCAGTGCTCGATGACTTGATACCGCCAAGATATATGTGGCATGTTCCTGATTTGGGTGAACCAGTATTGAAGCGGGAGCTTAGGAATTTCTATGGCCAGCCCCTGCTGTGGTGGAAATTTGCATGCAAGGTGGTACTGTGGTGCCTGAACAGTACAAGCCAACGATGAGGTTGGATGTAGGGATTCCTATAGATGTTAGAGAAGCTGAAATGGTTGTTTAGTGTCACATTCTCTCTTTTGCAAGTGTAAAGGGTATGTAAAATCTTGTAATCAGACACTCCGTGTCCTCCAAAAGGAAATGAAAGCAATTGTCTTTTATAGTTCACGCCTAAACCTCTTATCTGAGTGGAGAAGACATGAGTCAGTTGTTGCTCTCCATGTACTGCAACAAGAGCTATCAACTACTGGTCTTTTGTGAGTCACATGGGAGAAGATTCTTCAGAAATGTCCTAGAATTGCTCTGGTCATAAAAGAATCTAAATTTGACATGAAAGATATGGATGAAGCTAGTGTTATTTTGGGAATCAAAATCTTGAGGCGTGATGATTCCAGAACAATATTACAATTATATTTTGTTGAGAACATGCTAAGAAAATATGAGCATTATGATTATATGTCTTTGTCTTCACCTTACGATGCAAAAATATACCTTGTGAAAAATTATGGTGACATTGTGTCACAAAATAAGTATGCACAAATAACTGGTAGCCTAATGTTTTTGATGAATCATACTCATCCTGATATTGCCTATGCAGTTGGTAGATTGAGTAGATATACTCATAATCCTAGTGAGGAACATTGGAATGCAATATACATGTTGTTGAGATATTTGAAAGGAACCATTGATTATGGACTTACATATTATGGTCATCCTTCTGTGCTTGAAGGTTATTGTGATGCTAACTGGATTTCAGATTCAGATGAATTAATGCCCACTAGTGGATATGTATTCCTACTAGCTGGATGAGCGATCTTTTGGAAGTCGTCAAAGCATACAGTTATCACTAAATCCACCATGGAATCAGAGTCGATCGCCTTAGAGAAGGCATGTTTTGAAGCAGAGTGGCTCAGAAGTTTTCTGGTTGATATACCCGATGGGGTAAACCCAGTCCACCTGTGGTGATGCATTATGATTGCCAAGTTGCCATTGCTCGAGCTAAAAGCAAAATATATAATGGGAAGAGTCGTCACATCTGGATGCGACATGCTACTATGAGGCAACTAATTAAGAACAATATCGTATCTATGAATTTTGTGAGGTCAGTAAGGGACTTGGCCGATCCTCTGATTAAGCCACTTGGGGGAAGCCTAATGATGGATGCATCGAGGGGGATAGGACTTTACCCAAATCTAGAGACAAAGTGACAGATACCTAACCTCTATATATGATCGGCTATCCCGTGAAGAAGGTTCAATAGGTAATAACAAAGTCATGGAGTCCATTAGGCACTGTCGCTTTGTGTATATCCTCCAAGGTGGGAGGTCCTTAAGAGAATAGTCCATCCCTATGGTGTATGACATTGACCACTGCAGTGTCTGAGGATGAGCATAACTCTTAATGGGTCCATAGTCCCTAACTATTGGGATGGGGTGTTCAGCTGCAGAAAATTCCTTGATGGATATCACCTATATGTGTGTGAGGTTGAGCCGCCTCTATGGGACTTGGGTATGTCACTAGAGCACACAAGAAAATTCAGGCACAACGCATGGCTATTTAGCGTCAACCCGTTTGAATGAACCTGACTAGAGATATTATGTGGGTGGTGAATATGCGCACTTCACAGGAACGAAATTTGGTTAAAAGAGTATTTGCTCTACAATCGTATTTCAGTGAATTGTAGCTCATTTATCCTAGTAAAGGTTAAATCCACGTGACACCTCGCCGATGCATAATTTCTCGTATCCTCTTCCTTTTTCGAGTCTGTGTTTTGAAACATGTGGGGGATTGTTGTATTTTATTTTTGTGTTTCAAACCATTGAGTGGAAATGGGGCCCACAACCCCTTATTTTATGGGTCAAAAGAAGCCTGCAAAGGTAGGCTTTGCCAGCTACCCCATTCTTCTTCTTTTTGGCCGGTAGGAGGCCATACCTATGCTATTGCTTTTGTTGGGCGATGGCAGCCTGCCACTTCTCTCTTTTTCTTCCTTTGGCCACAAGAAATTCCCTCCTACATAAAGGCCATTCACAGATACTCCAACTTACATGGCTGAAGCATTCTCTCTCTCACTCTAGTTCTGTTTCAATCACTTATACACTTTGATGATTTATGTCTATATATATTTTGGTATTGATTGAGTTGTGGAAAAGGATAGTCAAGAGGGTTGATGTGCGTGCAAACGGGAGTTAATCAGCTCTTCCTATGTGATAACATCGCAAAACTGCGGTAACGAACCA
The DNA here is from genome assembly GCA_033065855.1 of Escallonia rubra. NCBI lineage: Eukaryota > Viridiplantae > Streptophyta > Magnoliopsida > Escalloniales > Escalloniaceae > Escallonia > Escallonia rubra. The sequence continues at coordinate 218,808 of JAVXUO010003118.1, read as the reverse complement.
CACACTGAAACTGACTGAACTTGCTGATTGGCTGGAACAATAAAGCTGGTCGAATATATAACTGGTGAGTTATCATCAATGAAATTAACCCTGTAAGGCGGCAAGGGTTCTTTCCAGACATTAGGCTTTACAAGAGGAGAGACTAAGCCTTTGCCGATCAGGTGTTGAATGGTGTGTTTGAGCATTATGCACCTCTCTGAAGGGTGTCCCTTCCCTTTGTCCTCCAAGCCACCAAGCATGTGCATGTCAACCTGTCAGCTCATAAGTTCACACCTAAATGGGAAGGACCATTTGAAGTGCATACAGCCAGCAGCAACAGCTCCTACCTCCTGCTCAATCCAGATGATGGACAGATCACGACCCCTGTCAACGGTCGCTACCTAAAGAAGTATTATGCATGACCAGTTGCAGCTTGTTCCCCCCCCCCCCCCCGACCTCCCGCCCACAATTTAGAACATTTATACAACATTTTGTTGTATATACACACATGTTTTGACTTGTAACTTTTGTTGCTTATTACAAGTTCTTCTTTATGTAATGACGGTTTGATCCAAGCACTATCAATACGCAGTCTTTTCGCTACATACGTTTGTGCTTAGCATACACTTATTTTTCATTTCTGGTCACTAAGTTGTTTGCCTTCAGTGGGAAGGGGGGAACACCGATAGACAACCATCAGACACAAGACATTCAACAATCACAACAGACAACAAGCATACCATGCATCCACAACAAGCGTCAATAAAACAGCACACAACTATACTTGAAACATCAACAAAAAATATATATACATATGAAGTTTGTCGGCCACTATCGGGCGCTGTTTATACATAAACCTATCGTCGGCCCTACAGGAAGCTAGACAACAACGCTGCCACCGGATGAGAGCTAAACACCAGCAATGTCTGACACTGGACCTGCAGCGCCGACCATCCCGCCTCAAACTCGGCTTGCCGCCTCAGACGCTCAGCATCTCGCACCTCTACATCAGCCCGACGCCTCTATAGGTCACTCAACTGTCTCTATAGATCGGTCAGCTGCCTCTCTATCTCCGCCACCTCCCTGTCAATCACGACCAGCTCCCCGTTAATCTCTGACCGCTCCACCTCCAACCCTATGCGCCACCTCTTGAGCAACACCTCCTACATCCGCACCAAGGCCATCCTCTCCCCCACAGCCCCACCCTCGCTCCTTGACCTCAAGAAGTCGGCCAGCCAATCCAACTGCAAACCCAGGGAGGTGAACGGTGCAAACTCTATCAGCGGCGGCTCAATGAACTCTGTCGACCAGCCTGCCACAGGGACACTAGCAAAAGGCAGCAACAACTCTACGAACCCTGCATACACCCACCTCTGTAGAACTAGGTTCCCCACAGTCATTCCCTCAAACGTCTACGGGAACGCTGCCTTCACCAGCTTCAGCCGGCGCACCGTCTTAGTAGGTAACTGGAGGCTCTCCCACAATACGACATCGGCCTGCCCACTCGACGATCCCCTACTGGCCTCTCCAACTGCTGCCCCACTCCCCCCTGCCACAGGCCTCTCTCGCACTCCTTATGCTGCCTGTGCACCGACAGTCATCGAGTGCATCGCCATCAATGTCGCACCCTCCTCGACAGCCGACCCTGACGATGCGTCATGCTGACGCTCCGCAATAGGCTGCACCAGAATCTCCACCTCGCGCACCGGGGTAGCCACCGCAGGCTCCAACTCCACCGGGTCCTCCCGCTCACCCACCACGGCCTCCGTCTCTGTGCCTGTCCACCAGTAGCCACTGGCATCAGACATCAGCGACTCGTCGACCGAGCCACCATACACATTCTCCACTCTCTCCTCAGCATCCGACAATGGACTCACCCTGCTGCTCACGCCAGCTCCCGACGTCCCGGCGGGCTCCGGCTCATCCCCGCCTGGTGGCTCATAAACCTCGACTGCCCCCGCCTCCTCTGCCTTGGCAGCCGCACCTGCATCGCTGCCTCCCTCCACCGCCTGCTCCTCATACGCCTGTCAAAGGAACTGTCAATACATCAACATTTTCTATTATGATATCATTAAACAAGACTTAATAAAAAATAGCAACATCAAAGCTTACCTCAACCGCTGGCTCCACTAATGCCTCTCGCGGCCTCTTCGACCCTGCCAGATGTGAGCCCGAAGTGCCTGCAGTCGCCTGAAGTGCACCACTCTCCATCATCCCAACCCGAAGCGCCGACAGCGGCCTCTTACTGGGCCCTGGCACCCTCGGCACCACCGGCTCCTCTCCACGGTCCTCCCCCGGGGCATCATCCTCAGACCCCTCGACCTCCTTATCTGGATCCCTCTCCGAGCTCACCGCAGCACTCCCCGACACTAGCGCCAGCATGCCAGCCTGTCTCGCAGCTGTCGCCGACATCAAGCTCAACACCCGGTCACATGCAAACACGCCCACCAGACGATGTGTACCCGATGGCTGTGCCAACCACTCCGCCCAACTCGCCTGCAGTCGCTCCCACCACTATGCGTACTCCACGGTCACTGCCCCCGCTACCGCTGTCCCCGGCCGTCTCCACTCTGTCACCGGTTCTGGCCACTCACGGACTCTGTCATACCGCGTGTACTCAAACGCGGTCGTCACACTCCACTGGCCGCGGTACCCACACGGCGGCTCCAAGTTATAGCCAAATGCCAGCGACAACCGGTCCGGGCAATACCGGGCCACATAATATAGGTTCTCCATGGGCTTCCCACCATCATCAGTCATCACCCGAAGCCACCCCAAAAAATAGGCCACCAAGATCACAACATCCGCCGGCGCCAAGACACCCCTCTTGGTCAAGTCTACCGTCATCTCCTGTCCATGCAACTAGGGAGTACTCCATACGACGCATGCATATCTCTGTACGGCCGCGCCAAGCATGCCTCCCGTGAATCTATCAGCCGTGACTGCGGACAATCCGGCCTCTTGATGCCCGCCCATGCAAACGCCCGTGACCCGCTGCACCACAACACCACCTCCCGCGACCTCCCTCCATGCGTTATATCATCTTTTGAAGTTCTGCAAGTATTAAAGTATAAGTGATCAACTAGTAAGTTCGATCTTAGTGTTAAGGTTTGAACGGGATTTATAACGTTTAATATTGTTGGTTATAAATTTTGATGCGGAGGTTAGACACTGCTTGGATATTATGTTGGTTGCTTTATATCTGAGCTACGTAGTGAGATCTAGTGTCTGACGGTGTTAAGTATTATGAAATTTGAGGCCAAATTTCTTTTAACGGGGAGAGGATGTAATATCTTAGTCTCAAAGTGGTCTTATGGTTGATTTTGATATACTTGACATTGTAGAAATTGTTCAATTGGGGCGGCGATTCAGTGTATAAGTGGATAAATTGAACTTATAGTCGATTATGATATCTATACTTACACTCTTTCATTTCACTCAGCGAGGCTTCATGGTTAGGAAATTTAGTTTCGTAACGGAGAAATGTGGAGATAACATTTTAGTGCGGCGGAGCTTGTGATGTAAGTTTATTGACTTTGAGGTAATACTTATCGGTTTTCTAAAGTGTGTTAAATCCATTTCTAGCAGCGTGGTGTTTTATGCTTTTAGTGCATATACCATGCAAAGTTGTTCGAAATTGTATCGGGGTTATTTGCCAAACACTTGAGTAGCTGTAGTTATATAAGCACTTGAAGTGTTATGACATGGGTATCCAAGGTTCGGACATGAATACAACTAGTAATCTAAGGAACATTAAATTTCGAGGACGAAATTTCTTTAAGGGGAGGATAATGTAATACCCCAAACCTATGTCTGATTTTATTGTAAATCCTATCTGATTAGTTCTAGGGTCTTTAGCAGCAAATTTTTTTTAAGCAATCGTGTGTTTAATCTTTAGTGACAATTTATAACACCCATAAGTTTAATCTATGATACGGGGTGCAAAAGAGAAACAAATGAAGAAGCGGGGTAACATATCAGTCCGTTAATAATTTTCCTAATACCTAGTTTAACGAAAACATTTTTATTTTGGACCATGTTGCAAAAATAAAAACTTCGGGTGAAAATTTGAGCGACTAACAAAAGTTAGGGGAGCTTTTTGGTTATGTTCCAAATTAGGGTTATTATAAATATAGATAGATTATAGAATAGTGATCAGCCGTCCTAGGCTTTGTTGGAGACCTATTGCGGCAGAGAGAGAGATACCGGGAGAGAGAGAAGAGAAGGGATTGGAGGAAGAGTTTTTCGGCGATCAAGGTTAAGTTATACCGGTAAGTCTCCTTCTAGCTTTCCTTCTTATTTTGTTTTAGAGTTCGATTAATGGGGGGGCATGAGAGAACTGTAAGTATTCTGGGTTTAGGGCTGCAAATCTCAGTATATGTGTATAGGTTTAAGTATATGCATGTAATCTAAATGTGGGCTTGAAAGAGAAAGGAAAAAAAAAACGTGGGTTTGCAGGGGATGAATCACTGCCAAGATGCAGTTTAAACTCTAGGTATTAATATACATATAGGCAATGAATCTGTGAGGAACGATGGGTTATAGTTACTGATATATATATATATATATATATATATATATATATATATATATATAGAGAGAGAGAGAGAGAAGGAACAAGAGATAAAACGATGTTTTGCACCCCGTGGAGTGGCTTTTCATAACAGCCATAGCTGTGCCAAAGAAGAGAGGAAATTAGGATGCTATAGTTACATTTTTCGGTGCTTTGTGAGGGTGTGCAAAGTTGTGTAAGTGGTGAAGCTGCCAAGATAGCAGCTGTGAGTCCATGTGCTTAGGTGTGTGTCATGTGTTTATGTGTGTTTGTAGGTGAAACGAATGGGTGACTTTGCTATAGTGTATTGCTCATGTTCAATATTTTCTATTTCTGATTTATTCTACATTAAGTGTTTTGAATAACTGTTAATTGAGGAATTAAGTTGATACTTGTCCCTATGTTTATATTGAAATGTTGTGATTTTATTTGAAAACCCTTTTTAAAATTTTCATTTGATTTTATATAGAAAAATCATTTGAATCGCTTTGTTTCTCCGTTTTAGAAGTTTTTATTGGTTTACATGTAAAATAGTCCATATCGTTTTCTTATTTTTAAATCATTGATCGACCTTACTGGGCTCTCGAAAGCTCATTCCCCTTTGACTTCTTTTCTGCAGGTGATAGCCAGCTTTAGGTTGAGGTTGCTTGCGTGGATTAGAGCCAACCAAGGAAAAAGAGAATTTAAGTTTAGCATTGGTCATTAGAACCCCTGCGTGGGTTAATATTGTTATTTGAGAATTTTTAGACTTAGATTTCATGTCTATTGAGAATATGATTATTGGTTTAGCTGCTCTGATAATAGTCATTCATTTGTTTTAGTTTGAGGATGTTATTGTCTTAGTGTAGTGATCGAGCGAGTGTCTAACGTTTCGAAAATTCCGGGATGTTACAGTTGGTAACAGAACTTAGGTATTACGATTCTGTAAACTCGAACCTAGGTGAACAAATGATCGAGCATAGGTTATATGATTCTATAGACTTTAGAAGCAAGCGAGGGAAAGCCTAAGTTTTGACCAGAGGGTTAGGAAAAAACTCCAGTGACTTAGTTGAACCTTAGTAGCGGCAAGATATCAGAGTGCGCAGTGAAAGCGTAGTGGTTATGTCGTATGATTTGAGGCATCGATGTGTGTGTGATTATAAGAATTAGCTAAATATTTCGAGGATGAGTAATTATATCTGGCTAGTTGTGTTATGAAACCCTAAGTTATAATCGAAATATTATAGTATAGTGAAATGTTCGAAGCTGCTATTGGTGTTCTCTACTCATATTTTGGAGGTTATGTGTAAGATTAGATTACACTTTCGTCTGGGAGTTACGTAGTTAAAGCGCATTGTTTGGACACTGTCAATGTTGTGAAATTTCGAGGACGAAATTTTTATATGTGGGGGAGAATGTAACCCCCCAAAACTTGAGGTTAGTTTTACGCACCAAAAAAAAAAAAATCTTAGTTAATTTTTTTACTGGATCTTTAGCGATGAACTGGTGAACATTAAATTTTGTTATCTTTAGCGATAATGTTTAGAAATTATGACGAAGTTGTGATTTGACGATAGTAGTTATATGAATACCTACTTAGACCTTAGTGACGATTAGTGTGATCAAAATTTTAAAGGCTATCTTCAATGGCAAAATTTGGCTAAACCATAAGTTATAAATTAAAGATGAAAAATACAAAATGACATTGACTGAGGTTTTAGTGGCAATTAGTGAAATAATATTTTATGAGCTTTTGGAAATCCCTTGTAGTTAGCGTTGATATTTTTACGTGGCCGCTTCTAGCGACACATAGTGGAACGGGTTAGCGTATCAGCATTTAATAATTCTTTACATATAGTTATCGTAAGTATTTTATTTTTATATCATTTTCGCAATCATAAGTTTGGGTTAGAAGTTTTTAGCGACAAATGGACGTGTAGGGTTTTCTTTTCTTCTCCAATTAGGGTTTCTTTTAACATATGTATATATATATATAGAGCATGGTCTGGGCAGCCACTCTTTAAGTCGTCAGACCCATTTCGAGCAGGGCGGAGCTACGCTTGTACGAGGGGGGGCTAATGTACCCCCTCAACTTTTGAAAAAAATTCCCATTTCACCTCTCTCTTTCTGCCTGCGATACACACATTCTCTCTCTCTACGCCGCCCAAGGGCCAAGTCTCTCACCCACTCCCACTCTCCCAGTCCAAGACAGCCAGACCGGCAGGCCGCAGAAGAAGTCACAGGCGACGCCGCGACCGGCGACGACCGGCAACGTGTGGAGACCCGCTCAAATCTGGAATAAATGGAGGCATCAATTGGCGAGGAGGTCGTCTTCACTCTTTAGATCTGGAACCTTCAACTGATTAGATGAAGCAGTGACCGCCGTACTGACCGGCGAGTGGTGACGGCAAGGCGAGGACTCCACCGTCCAACAACCATCTGCCGGCAACGACGCATTGACGACCGGTGAGAGATTCATTATTTTCATATTTAATTATGCATTTTTAAATTGTCAATTTGTCATTTACTTTCCTAATTGAGCATTTTATTTTGTTGATTGAGCATTTCAGATTTTTAATTGAGCATAAAAATCATTTTAGATTGTTGATTGAGATACTTTCCTAATTTGTTTTCGACGTAACTTTTCCAATTGCTTTCGTAATAACATCCATGATTGGGACTAGATTGATTTACACTAATGTGTTTGATGAAAGCCTTTTAAATTTATTTTGGAGACTTTTGGACTCAACAGGGAAGACAAAGTACAGAAAAATCAGTCTGTGGGGACTAGAAAAAGAGAAATAAGAGTGAGATTGTTTTGCTATGGTTGTTTTGTCTACACTCGATCTCCAGGCATAATTAGGGTTGTTGAAATTTAGAAAATGATTATATAGGAAATATATTATTTTACTTATAAAAAAATTTAGCGACTTCAATATATTTTTAGCACCTCCTGGGATGAAATCCCAGCTCCGCCCCTGATTTCGAGAGAAAGATAATGGGATTCTGAAAGAGAGACAAGGAAGAGATTAATGAGTTTTTCCAGCGATCGGGATTTTTGTTTTTCCGGTGAGTCTCCTAACTCTTGTTCTCTATAGTATTTAACGGTTTAAGGGACAGCCATGGGTTAACGTTAGTAGAGGAGAGATCGAGCGAGAGAGTGAACTGGATTGAATATATATGTTTGTGAAATCATGTATGTGTGCGTTTGTATATATGTGTGTATGGTGTAGACGTGTATGTGGGTATTGTGTATAGGGTGGAGGCAATGAGAGTGTGAAATGGTGTATATCAGGAAGGGTATACGTGTGTGAATGTGTGCTTAGCGTATATTTGCAGGTTGTACGTGAAGGGATAAGGGAAGACCGGGTTGTTGCCGCGAAGGGGTTGTAACGACAGCCATGTTGTCGTGAAGGTAGGCAACCATGACCGTCGTGAAGAAGTGTGGACGATGTGTGCGTAAGGGTGTAAACAAATAAGAAAAGAGGGGCTGCTGTGGCTTGTGCAGGTGGTGTTAATAATACCTTGTTAGGCAAACAATAACATTTGGTGCACAAACCAATTCACACGTGTACTGTTGCTGTTCTATCCTCAGTAGATTAGATTATCTCATAGGCATTTGAATTTCTTAGTTTAAACATTCAAATGTAAACAGAACCCATGGTTCTCTCCATAAACTTCTCACTTCACATGTACACATGTACCAGCCGTGTATTATAAATCAGTACGGAGAGAAATGAAATGTTGCTGGAAAAGCTTTCTTTACATGGTATCAGAGCCCTTCTGATTAAAAGCTCATTTTTTTCGATCCATGGCAAATCCTATAGTTCTCTTCAATGCACCATCCCACCTCCCTACCAAACTTACATACACCAACTTTACTGTATGGCGAACCCAGTTATATTCAGGTCTCATTGGCCATAATCTTCTTGGGTTTATTGATGGCTCAATTCCACCACCTCCACAAACAATTTCTGAATCCTCCACTTCCACCGAACAAATTCCAAATCCAGAATATATTATATGGCTTCGCCAAGATCAACTCATTATCAATGCTATGCTTGGCAGTTGTGTCGAAACCATTCAGCCTCACATCTCCACCGTTTCCTCCTCTCATGAAGCATGGGAACGTCTCCTAGTTCTCTTCGCCAACAAATCTCGCTCACGAGTCATGTGTCTCAAAGAACGTCTCCTCAACAACCCTCGCGGCACTCGCTCTATTCCAGAATATCTCCAACACATGCGAGCAATTGCTGATGATCTTGCACTCATTGACAATCCTCTCTCCGAGGATGACTTGGTTCTCTACACCCTTGGTGGTCTTGGTCCCGAATTCAAAGAAATTGCTGCCGCAATTCGAGCTCGTGACACATCCATCTCATTCGACGAACTCTACGACAAACTTGGCGACTATGAACTTCATCTCAAGAAGGAAGATCCCATCCCTTCTCCCTCTATTGCCACGGCAAATTACACTCATCGCTCCAACAGGTTCACACCTCGAAACTCATCTATCAACGGCAGTGCTTCCGCTGGGCGTCACTCTAATCATTTCCATCCTCGAAATACCGATCATTCTCCTAGTCATCCCAATTCCAACCAAAATAATTGGTCAAGCTCCAACACCCAACATCGCATGGCCACGCCTCGATCCTCTCTCTATTGTCGCTTTTGTGATCGTCCGGGACATGCTACAAACGAATGCCGCAAGCTTGCCCGCTTTCTTCGTGAAAATGATGTTCAAACTGTGCATTTTGTTCAACGTCATGCACCCACTGCAAATGCCACCACACTTAATCGTCTGGTCTCACCATCCTCTGGCTATTTGACACCGGTGCCTCACATCACGTGACCTCTGACACTAATACTCTCCAAACCTATTCAGACTATGGAGGCCCAGACGAAATTCACATTAGTGATGGTTCAGGTTTGCCGATATCTCATGTTGGCCATACTAAATTACGCACATCACATACCACGTTTGCCTTAGATGATGTCCTATGTGTTCCGTCCATCAATAGGAATCTCATTTCTGTTGCAAAATTTTGTCACTCTAATAATGTCTCACTTGAATTTTTTCCTCTACATTTTGTGGTGAAGGATCTACGCACGGGGGCGCATCTTCTTCGCGGGGAGAACGTAAATGATGTATACTGCATGTCCTCCTCACCCACTCCACAAGTTCATTCCATTTCAAAATCTCAACTCTCTGAATGGCATCAGCGTCTCGATCATCCATCACTACGCGTTTTATGCTCAGTCCTTGAATCACAGAAGCTAGGATCGTCCCTGTCTTTAAAAAATTCCTTTCATTGTACCTTCTGCAGTTGCAATAAAAGCCACAAACTACCGTTTGATGCAAACTCATTTACTAGTTCTCGACCATTGCAATTAATTTACACTGATGTTTGGGGCCCTACTGACTTATCGCATGATCGTTTTCGTTACTATCTAATTTTTGTCGACCATTACACAAAATATATTTGGCTTTATCCTATGCGACAAAAATCTGATGTTCAAAGTCTTTTTACTCAGTTCAAAAATCTAGTTGAATTTTTTTTTCAACTACCGATCATGTCCATATACTCAGATAATGGTGGTGAATATGAAGCTCTCAAAAAAATTCTCACAACTAATGGCATCTCTCACTTCACCACCCCTCCTCATACACCTGAACATAATGGCACCTCCGAACGTCGTCGTCGGCACATCGTCGAAACTGGTAGAACACTTCTTCAAGCCGCCTCACTTCCGCAAAAATTTTGGCCGCATGCATTTCTCACCGCCGTTTTTCTTATAAACCGGCTTCCTACTGCGGTTCTTGATTTTAAATCACCATTTGAAATGCTCTTTCATCATCTTCCAAACTACACTCGTCTAAAAATTTTCGGTTGCCTCTGCTATCCTTGGCTTCGTCCATACACCTCATCTAAGCTCCAGCCTCGCTCCACACCTTGCATTTTCCTTGGGTATTCTACAACTCAATCAGCATACAAATGTTTTGATCCTGTCTCAAATAAAATCTTCGTCTCGCGTCACGTTAAGTTCGTCGAACACATGTTTCCCATGCAAAATGACAGTATACATCGCTTACTTTCTACGCAAAGCAACAAGCCTCATGCTGCGGTCCACTCACCACAAGTGACCAGTCAAGACCCACTTTCATCTCTCACGTCATCTCCCTGTTTAACCATTTCCCCACAAAACTCCCCACCCATCCCGCCACCTAACCCCTCAAATCCTTCCTTATCTTCCTCTCATTTAAATAATACCAATCAAAATTTGTCCTCGTCTCTCCACCAATATCCATTCCAATCTTCACAAAATCTTTCTGCATCTCCTTTAACTAATACCAACCATTCCATTTCCCAGACCACACAGCCTCCCAATGCATCCTCCTCCCTCATGCCGTCCCTTCCTTCACCTCCACTTTCTCCACGTCTTCCTCCTTCCCAAAACCTATCCACCCAACGGTCCCCTCGTATACGTCGCCCAAATCCCAAATACTTTAACCCCACCTATATTAACCACACCACACTTCATCCCTTACCCCTCACCTTAGAACCAACTTGTCTGTCTCAAGCCTTAGCTGAACCTCATTGGCGCAATGCCATGTCCGAAGAATTTGACGCCCTGCTTCGAAATGGTACATGGGACCTCGTTCCAAAGACAGACCAAAATATTGTGGGTTGTAAATGGATCTTCCGAATCAAGCGCCATCCAGACGGTACAATTGCCAAGTACAAAGCTCGCCTCGTGGCGAAAGGTTTTCATCAACGTCCTGGCATTGATTATGCGGACACCTTCAGTCCCGTCACCAAGCCGGCAACCATCCGTATTGTTCTCTCTCTGGCGCTCTCTCACAATTGGCCACTCCGTCAACTCGACATCAATAATGCCTTCTTAAATGGCACCCTTTATGACGACGTATACATGACCTAACCTCCTGGCTTTCTTCACTCCAGCATGCCTAATCATGTCTGCAAACTCCGCAAAGCCCTCTATGGCCTTAAACAAGCACCACGTGCTTGGTATCAAGAACTCAAGGGCTATCTTCTACAAGCTGGCTTCCTCAAATCCGTGTCTAATGCCTCTCTTTTCATCTACTCCAAGGACTCTGTTACTGCCTATTTTTTAGTATATGTCGATGACATTATCCTAACCGGCAACAACATTGAATTTCTTGATTCTTTTGTCAAGAATCTTGACCTTCGGTTCTCGCTCAAAGACCTTGGTCCTCTTCATCATTTCCTGGGTGTCGAAGTTATTCCTACGCCTGGCGGCCTATTTTTATCTCAACATCGGCACATCAATGATTTATTAAACAACTTCTCGATGACTGGCGCCAAGGAAGTGAACACTCCTATGTGTACCTCTTCTGCTCTTACTCTTCATGATGGCTCCTCGCATGTTGATCCTACACCATACAGGAAACTTGTAGGTGCTCTGCAATACCTCTCCCTCACTCGGCCAGATGTATGCTTTGCCGTAAATCGCCTCTCTCAATTCATGCACTCTCCCACTGCACTTCACTGGACAGCCCTCAAACGCATTCTCCGTTATTTGAAAGCCACAATCCACCATGGCCTTTATCTTCGCAGAGGAACTCCTCTCACACTTCAAGCTTTTAGTGATTCTGATTGGGGTGGCGACCGTGACAATGGTCGCTCCACCACTGGGTACATTCTTTATCTTGGCACCAATCCCATTTCATGGAAATCCACTCGCCAGAAATCAGTCTCTCGCTCCTCCTCGGAAGCCGAATACAAAGCCATTGCCAATTGCACTGCTGAAATTCTCTGGGTTACCAATCTTCTTCATGAACTTGGTATTACTCTTCCCCAACCTCCCACCTTATTTTGCGACAACACTGGCGCAACTTATCTTTGTGCCAATCCCATCTTCCACTCCCGCATGAAACATATTGCCTTGGATTACCACTTCGTTCGGGAATGCGTCACCAACGACTCCCTCTGTGTTCATCATATCAACACCAAAGATCAATTGGCCGACATCCTCACAAAGGCACTGAATCGTCAACAATTTCTACACCTTCGAGCCAAGATCGGAGTCACCAATGGCGCCTCAATCTTGCGGGGGCGTGTTAATAATACCTTGTTAGGCAAACAATAACATTTGGTGCACAAACCAATTCACACGTGTACTGTTGCTGTTCTATCCTCAGTAGATTAGATTATCTCATAGGCATTTGAATTTCTTAGTTTAAACATTAAAATGTAAACAGAACCCATGGTTCTCTCCATAAACTTCTCACTTCACATGTACACATGTACCAGCCGTGTATTATAAATCAGTACAGAGAGAAATGAAATGTTGCTGGAAAAGCTTTCTTTACAGGTGGGTGTGCTAGGCAAGAAAGCAGTTACTGCCTCACGGCAGTAGCTGTGATGGAGAAACCTTGTGCGTATTTGAGGCTGTCATGGTGGGTGCGGGTGTGTGCGTGCGTTTGCAAGAGTCGTGTACACAGCTTGATGTATATTGTACGTGTGAGTGAGTGGGTATAATGAGAGAAAATGAGGTTGTGCCTGTGTGAATGAGTGAGTATGTGAGTTGCAAGGAAAAGAGAGAGAGATGACAGTGGGTTTAGGGGTTGAAAATGGGTTTAGGCTGCTGTACAAGTGTGAGTGTGTGCATGCCGTGAGTATGTTCATATTGTGAGTTGTGGTGAGTGTATGCATGGTGTGTGCCTGTTGTGTGTTTCCATGTGTGAATGTTGTTTTTCATGAGGGTGAGATTGTGTAAATGAAGCTGCCTATAGCTATGCAGCTTTGTATAAGTGATGTGTGTGTAAAAAGGTGCAAACCAGTGAGTGTGCGTGTGTTGTATAGTGTGTGCAGCAATGTGTGTGTGTAGTGCTCAACTGTGGGTGTGTTGTGGGTGAGTTGTGTGCACGAAAAGGGAGAAGGGGAAGGGGAAGCTGCAACAAGTAATTGTTGTGTTGTTTTGAGAATGTTGTGTGTGCATTTGTCTGACTATGTGGGTAATGGATAGCAAAGGGAAGCCACGGGTCCAAGGAGGGCTTGAACTCTATGTGTGTGTAAGTGTGTTGTGATGAAGCATGAAGAAATGGGTTATTGTGGAGCCATGGAATTTGTAACAGCTATAGAAGAAGAGAAGAAGAAAAACGGATAGCGTTGAGTTCCTTACGTACATTGGATAGCGTATAGTGAATATTAGCACGTGAAAATTTAAGTATAGTTCCTGAGTCTATATTAGAATTCCTGATAAAATTTTATACTTTTCTGATATCGTATGAATTTTTAGTATTTTCTGTAATTTCTGATTCGTAAAATTCTTTTGGAGCCTGAAAATGTTATGGGGAAAATTTCAGTAATGTCCTTATGGTATAAATAAGACTGAGTTTGAATTTTGTGATTTTTGGAGTTGATTTACTATGGTTTCCGTATCGCATTGGTTTTAGCAAAATGAATAATTTTAAAATAGTTTTAGTGACTTTTAATTTTTGATTTAAATTTCTATAATTTTTATACATATTTTAAAGCTGTTACAAAAATTATGAGACTTTATTTTCAGCTAGAAGTAATTTTGGCAATTTATGAGTTTTTATTGCATTTAAAGGAATTATTGTAATTCAAAAATATTGAAAAATTCAGAAAATTTATATTTTGACTTTTTATAATTTTTTAAGCTATAAAATTGTTTTATTGTAATTCATAATAAATTTGGAATACTGTTACGCATTAAAGAGCGTACCGGAATTCTTGGTTAGGTTGGCCGCGTGCGAGGCGCTCTTTAAGTTGAGCGATTTCGGGGTTAGAAGTGAGCACGTGGAAGGTAGTTAATATTAGGTTTATAGCATTTCAGCATAGTTGGTGTTCTAACAAATGGATTGTCAATCTAGGTTTATTCAGAAAATATTGAGCGAGGTTGGTAACATCGCTTAGCTTGAACCGAGATAATGAATTCTATCCGAACTCTATTTTATTATTATGATTTCAAATGCTTATAACAACAGTTTTTACAAACTAGATCGAATGTTGATTTTTATGATTGACATAAAGATGTTTTTTTTAAATTGCCCATGAAACCCTAAATTGAGAAATGAAGCAGAAAATGAAAAACAAAAAAGGAAAACGTGTTTCGAAAGGGCGTTTTCTACTCTAAAGTCGTGGTTTCAAACATCGATTTCTAAAAGTGTTGTATATGGGTATATAAGTTTCAAAATGGAGTATTATGGTAATTAAGTTTTAAAATAATATTATTTAGAGGAAAACTTAATCGCGAATCTGGTGCAGCCTTAGCGACGTGTAGCCGGTCATGGTGGTCATGGGATGCTGCTTTGGCGCGATGTTACAGATTAGGACGGCACGGCGATGGAGGTTAGACCTGCGATTTTGGGATGTGGTCATCGATCGTGGTAGCATGGATCTGGACAGATGTGCAGCAATCAGACGCTGATAGTGTGCATTTGTGGGGATTGCTGCTACCGGTGTTGATTGCGCCGGTCGGTTGGTGGCCGATGAAAAAGCCCCACTAGCTTGCAGATGCAAGGTGGTGGGAAGTGGCGGCGAGGAGGCAACTCGCGACGATGTATAGCCAGACAATATAAAGTTGGGGGAGTTGGCCAGAGTGGTGCCGGTCATGGTGGTTACTGCGACGCTGATCATGGTAGCTGTTGTGCAGGCGATGATATACCAACGATGATCATGGTTCCTTTTTTGTTGTTGTTGTTGTTATTGTAACTCCCTGGTGGTCGGAGAAAAAGACCGGTGGTTATGGTCAGTGAATGCGCCGATTGTGGCGGGGCTAACCAGAGGAGGAGGTGCAGATTGCGGCAATCCCTTGTTTGCGGTGAATCTGGTAGCGCAGAAGGGGGTGGGGGACTAGTCTGATGGGTGTGGGGGGAAGGAAGAGGGGAGGGGCATGGGCAAAATTGTCATTTAAATTTAACGGTTTCCATCTAAAGGCCCCAATTTCTGTAAGTGTTGGGGGGGGGGGGGGGGTTTAGTAGTTAATTTTGAAGTGAAAGAGTGGGGGGGGGGGGGGATGGGGGGAATTGCACACCGTGTATAGTACATGTGGTCATTAGCTGATAAGGAAATAATGGTATTTTGGTCATTTCACGCTATTCATAACGGACCCGTCTAAGGTGTCCATTTTCTGTAACTATGGAGGGATTTAGTGCTTAAATTTGAAATGGAGGAGGACAAATCGCACAACGTGTAAAGTAGATGAGGTCATTCGCTATTTAACTTAAAAAAAAACTCCTTCCAAGTCCATTTTTTATTTTTACCGAAATATATACTTGCAAAAATCCAATCCAAAAAGTAATAATTATCCGTACCCCGATTTTCTCGGGCCCCGATTCCTTGCCCTCGATCCACCTGATCACTGCCACCTTGCCTCTTCTAAGCTTTTTTGGTTTGTGCAATTGCAGACTCTCTTTTAGTTTTTCTGATGTTTTGTGTGCTTACAGGATTCTGTTATGCTAAAATGTTGTTTTTATTGCGATTTGTAGTTTGATTTCGATAGCGCTGCGCCTCCCGGGCTGGCTTGGAGGAAGAGATTGAACGGCCATGCCAGTATTCTTAAGGAATTCAGTATTACGTTTACAGAGGCCACTAAAATGGTATTGATCACTTTCTCTTAGTCAATCTCAGTTTCTTTTTGGCTAAAATAAAGAAATATGGACGGTTCAGTATACATTGGATGTTCCTTGTAATTTGGTCTCACTTTTTAGGAGACCGTTTTGGCGTTTGAACTTGTGGACCTTCCGGTCGAAATGGAGTGGGCTTACTGTTCCTGCAAAAACGCTGTTTATCCTCAGTTGTGAGTTGCTATTCGTTATATTAGATGCTGACATTTGGGTCACAATGGGGCAATCTTACAGCTTTGGCGTGTCCTTATCTAATTTGCCATTTGGGTTCAAAAGGGATGAACTTTGCTGCTTAACTGTTCTATATTAATGCACCGTAGAGTCTATTGATCCCTAGTTTTATGTTGCTATTGTGGTGTTTCAAAAGCGGACCTTCTGGTCAAAATGTAGCAACATCTTAATGTACTTTAGAGCATAGTTTCCACTTGGTTTGCGTTTGCGATTTACTTGTCAAAAAGAAGAAAAATAATAAAAATAGTTTTGATTGGTTGTCAGTTGCTAATTTGCTATTTGGTGTTCTTAATGCTGACTCTAGGTTCAACTTGGTATATGTTTGTGGTCATATGTAAGGGAAGAGGCATCTCATGGAAGGGTAATTCTCTCGAGCTTATTTCACATTTTCGATGTCATAATTTCCCTTGCAACCAGAATGGCCTTTTCAGCTTTCCCACATTTCTAAATATTAAGTCTTATCTTCCACTCCAAAAGTGGAACTTTACTGCACTTTGGATGGGCTTGTTTTTTGTTGCATTTGAATTCATTTTGCCTTGGCATGTGCAGAAAGCACCAATCGATCCTTTCAGGCTCGAGACTTGCAGGTCATCAGCTTCTCATGGGGTTTTGCTTGGAGGGATGGGGTAGGTTGCAAGTTAGCTAGAAGGTGACTGTTGTTTCCTATACCAAGATTTTATGCATCTGATGGTGGTACAATGTTTTAAATGCTGCAAAAGTGGAAGCATATCTAGAGGTTTTAGAGGCGAATTCAAGCACTTTCAAATAGTTCTTGGTACATGTGAGATTTCTCCTATGATGGCCAATCAGTTCTCTGTAAAGCTCCACCCTTCAACTATCATCTTGTTTATAAATTGCTGGCTCAAAGTTATAAGCATATTTTATATAGTCATTCTGTGCATGGACAATATGTTTTTTCACGTCATCATTTCAAATGTCATGGCTTATTCAGAAATCTTTTTCTGTTACATTTGTCGTTGTTTTGAGGAACTTGAACCAAAAGTTGCGTAGCAAGTGGGGGGCTCGATTTCGTTTGTGTGACGTTCTCCTAAATGTAGAAGCGCCGCTTCCTATCATTGGAAGTTTGTACCTGCACAAAATTATTTGGAAGAGCTGATAGAGGGGGAGAGCGAAGAAGAAACAAATATTTTTTGCTGATTTGTGATGATAAAATTAGATCACTTGTTGCTTTATAGGAATCTCTTGAAGCGGTGATCTTTCTGCCTTGAAAACAAAACATGGATAAGATTATTAGCATGACATTTCTTTCAGTAGCGAGTAATGCCATCCAAAAGCTTGAATGTTGTATCATCAGA
The DNA here is from genome assembly GCA_033065855.1 of Escallonia rubra. Lineage (NCBI taxonomy): Eukaryota > Viridiplantae > Streptophyta > Magnoliopsida > Escalloniales > Escalloniaceae > Escallonia > Escallonia rubra. Next base: position 201,113 of record JAVXUO010003118.1, on the reverse strand, counting down.
AGTTGATATCCTTAGTTTTGGGTGTTAGATGATGCAGGAGAGAGAAGAGAAAGGAGAAAGAATTCCAGTTCATAGCTTTCTATGATTGTTTATGTTGTTAGAACTGAAGCAATCTAGTAAGTTTAGTGTCACGTTCATAAGAGGCCACATGTAGTAGCACATCATCACACCTTCTGGTCAGCTTAGTCTTTTAGATGACGGGTTTAATATGATGCTGCAATTATTATTAAAATGCCAGCTATGGTTTTGGTTTACCGACCCGTTTATTTATCTGGTACACAGATCTTTGTATCTCGAGAAGGTGGAAACAAACAATATGCATCGGTTTTATCACCGGGTCAACATGAAGGGCTGGGGTAAGAAATTCATGGTGTTTCATCTTTTGTTGACATATCTTAGTGCTTCTTGAAATCTTATCTTTTAAAATTCGCATCATGATTGCTTACATGAATTGACGAAACTGTAGAGCAAATTAGTTCTGCAGTCACCCAAAACAAATATAGGGCCATTAGTATTGTAAAACTTTTCAGTGTTGATTATGTCTCTCAGGAATCTCCAAGCAGAGAGTATTTATTATTTTTTGTTTCATTGTACTTTCGGGGAAAATATTAAGACTGTAAATCAATGTTGATCGCTTTGCCCCCGATCGTGCATCAACATGGTTGAATATATAATGATAAAACCATTTTGTAAACGCCAAGAAACCAATAAGTTTTTCTTTCTACTAGACAGCTATTTTTTCTTTGTATCATGACAAGGTAATATAATACTCAGGCTGTCAGCCCCATCAGGAAATTGGCAAGTAGTGGCCATTTGATGATTGGCTTAGCAATCCTTAAAAAAAGAATCTGTCAAGTGAAACAAGCATTAACCTAATGATGAATAGAAGAAGTTGGGAAAGGGACACACACAGGACAGTCTTGATGGAAATGGAAACGTAAGAGATGTGGCCCACAAATGTCAGCTCGAGTCACACCATTGTTAGCATAGTTTTTTGCAGGTTTACCTTCTGCGGAGTTGCTAAAGTGCTAGTCCAGAGTGGGTAATTTAGCGGGGTTTTTTTGACCCCAAAGTGCCCCTTTAAAATCATCGTAGAATTCCTTAGCTCCCTCTTCTATATCCGTAACAGTGGATTCTCTTTTATGTACAAATAATGATTGTATTAAGAAGGGGGTGACCCAAATAGCACAAAGAAAAGGTCTAAAGCACCAAGAAAGTACTCTAGACAACCAGAAAAAACATAAACCCCAGAAAAACACCCTCCAAAAAGTGGATTATAATTGAATAATCTTGAAATCACTTGCCAAGGCGAGATCTTCAGCAAAAGTACCTATTCAACACACTCTTTAAGTAGGCAACATTAGCAAATCAAATTCAAGGTCGCCTAGGATTTTTAATGCGCGAGCTGAGACAAAAATTGACCAAGTTTGGCTTAAAAAAAGTATTTTGTTTATGTCTACCCCTTGGAAGTGGTGTAACTACCTTGCAAGGAGTCTGATGCTCTTTGGTCGATCTCTCCATCCAAGCTTTATGGATGGAGCTGGAGCTGTTTTATCTCTTTGTGTGCGTTAAGACTGTTATAGGAGGTAGATGAATGATTTTCAGATGTGCTGGATGTATAAGAAGGATGTGTTGTAACTACCTATCTTCCATTTTGAGAAAGTAGAATCTCGCATTTTTTTGGCTAGCTGATCAGAAGTTCGTGTCGGTCTTGCTGAGGAATTGTTGAGGAATTGGGATAATAAAGGAGCAGAGGAGTGGATGCTGCCTTATTTGGGTCTTATGTGAAGTGGCAGCGTATCGACTCTTACGTTCTGCCTTCTTCTTTCTGGCTTGAGGAGGCATCCCAGAGTTGGACGTGGATTTCCAAAATTCTTTGGATGCCCTTTTCTAGGAGCAGAGATGATGTAGAGGCTAGATGTTTTGGGACCTGCTCTAGTTAAGCAATGAGATTGTATGTACCTGTGTATTCTCAAGATGATAGATCAATTTGGTAAAAGGTCGTTAACTACTTTTGGCAGGTATGACATGTGTTATATTCTTTATGACTATACCCACCTTGAAACAATTTTTTTTGGATCTTGCAAAAAAGGGAAAATGATCTACTGTGGAATCTGGATTTTGCTTTTTCGTATTTTAATGATGTAAAATTGACTATAACCCACCTGAGGAACTTAGAAATTGAAATGAGAGGAGTAGCTTAGTTTATTGATATAATCATTTCGGAGTCATATATAACGAAAGTTCGTTTAAGAACTAAAGGTATATATAAGCATAGTTACCAACTGATCATCAAAGATAGGATCATAGAAGCTTAGTAACATTAGTTGCATTGCGTAGGAAAGAGCACTTTATTTTCTCTGTTCTTTTCCTGCCGTACTATGTTCTTTCAGAGATACCTGCCTACGCACGTGAAGCGATCTCGCTGAATCCACACCCTTCCTTTTTATTTTTAACACTGATGAGCTGAAAGGTGCCATTAGTGCCCCATCTTTTTAATCTTTTGTGGAGTAAAGTCAAGGCTCGCTGGAAAAAAGTAGTATTGATGCAGATTATTACTTTAATTGTTCTTTTTGTACAGGAAACCCTCCGATCATGGTATACAATCACAGGGCTGGAATTTAAGCGGTCATCATTCCACATATCACGCACTATTTCCAAGGGCATGGACAATATATGATGGTATTACTTCACTTTTGTCCTCGTCATCTGTTAACAGTTCACTTATTGCTTTTTTCTAATTATATCTTATCTCTAGGTGAGCCAGACCCAGAGCTAGAAGTGTTTTGTCGCCAAATATCACCATTTGTAGTCTTCCCACTGCTGTTTTTGTTTACACGGTATGCAAATGAATTAAATTGGGATAGTAGACCAATATACATGTGTATGCATGGGTTACTATGCCTAACTACACCCTTTGGTTGCTAAAAGAGTCGTCCGTGACACTTTTCAAATCTTTAGTGTCGAAGGGGTGTGAATTTAGCAAAAAAGTGTGAATATATATATATATATATATATATATATATATATATATATATATATATATATGGAGCTGATTCGTTGAGAGCGCTAGCATAATGGGGTATTTTGCAAGCGTGATCTGGCCGTCCATCTTGAAAGATGGACGACCCATATCTTGTTTTTTTTGAAAACTGTCAGTCGTCCGCGACATAGTGTCGCGAACATCCTTTTTTTACCATTTTGCCCCTCATCCCCTGTCCACTACATTGTGCGGCGGACGACTTTTAAGTCCTGACATGGGTAAGGAAAAAGACGTCCGCTACACAGTGTCGCGGACGACCTCTAGGCTGACTCATGTCAGGACCTGTCCCGTCAGTCCTTTACGCCCACGACAGTTATTTTGTCCTTATCTGTCACGTCAACAGTGTCCGCGACACTATGTGGCAGACGTTATAGTCTGAGACATAGTGAAGCGGACTATTCAAAATTGTCCGCGACACTGTATAGCGGACGTTTAATATATATTCAAAAAAACCCTAACTACGACACTTTTCTCCATTCTTCCTACTCACAAATATTCCCAACGGCGTTGTCAAGCAGATCTGCACAATTTCTTCTTAAGAGCACCTTTAATACCCTAATAGATCACGTAAGTTCACAAAATCAATCCTTTACATGTTTGTAATCTATAGTTGTGATGAATATTGCGTTTTATGCGTGGTTTTGATTATGCATTGAGCATGTGCTAGCGATGAGAATTTATATATGTATGTATTTGTTCATGTGTTAGCGTTTGTAAAATCCGATTCCGTATATGTATATATATCTATTATACATATACTCATATATGCTAACATTGTATGTATTATGCATGTGCTTGCGTTATATGTATTATGCATGATGACAAGGTATCATGATAAGGTTCGCATGAGCAGCGTGACATTGATAGTCCGAGTTCAACATGCCTAACACGTTTCCAGATGGTTTCCACTTACTCCTGCCTGCCCCTCGCCTCCTCCATTCTGTGAACTCCCTCATGCTGATCACCATTAATCTCACAAAAATAAGTGGGATACATGTTAAGCTTCAAATCTTCGCAGTGGTTATAACGTAGCTCTCTAATCCGGAGCAGATCTATATAAGCGTTTATGACAAAATTTGAAATATCTGTCTCCGGCGCCAACGTTCTCAAATCCGCATAACCTAGGAATGTCAAAAGAGGAAAGTCTGTTGTATCGACGGGCTGAGGCCCGAAGTAGTGCCGGTCGATCCAATCCCGCTTGTCCGGCCTCAATGGCTTCGTCGCTTGTCCTTTATCCGACCAGATGCTTGGGCGCGAGGCCTGGATTCCTACTTGGGTCACCTGACTCTGGCGCTGAGAGTCGTATGCGTCAGGAGGCAAGCGACTAGATGGCTCCCACACCTGACTCTGCGGCAAAGAGTCGTACACGTCAGGAGGTAAGCGACTAGACGACACCCACACCTAACTCTGGGGCTGAGAGTCGTACGCGTCAGGAGGCTAGCGACTAGACGGCTCCCCTTGGTAACCCCGGTACGCAAGACTAAAGTTGTGAACTTCAGTCTTGTACCTCTCAATGGACCTCTTGAGATTGAGATTGACAGGAGCCTTTGCGACAAACCAGTCAAACCCCTCCAGCTGCTTGAACACCTCAGTGCCCTGGTCAACCTAAAAAACATGCATAGAAAATATGACTAATCATTTCAGGCATGGTCGATAAGGTGCGCAAATAAAAATTGAAACAACACTAGGGTGACTTACAATGTTCAATGCCCAGAACTGGTCATAGATCTCACGTGGCGCATACGATGTCTTCCTCACCTGGGAAGGACGATTCACCCTCGTGCGCGTCACCTTGAGAAACCATTGCAGGTACTCCTCAATACTGATGCCGTCGTCCTTCAGCGATACAAGGCTATCATACGTTTCTTGCCAAGTATTCCACTGTTGCACCTCGTCGCTCAACAAATTCAAGGCATCAGGCACCTTGAAGTTCGGCCCTCGACCACTCCTGTATGGCCGCATGTCTACAGCGGGTTTTGGTATCCCTTGTAGACAGCCAGGTTGCCTCATAGCTTGATCGGGCATCTGAAACTCACATACTTCGAAGTGAATAAGCGGCACCCGAACCAAACCTGCAAGCACGTACAACACCGGAAGTTGCCAACACCACTCATCCAACCGATGCATCACCTTGCCATATGGCTGCCACGTCACCTGGGATGCATCCAGTATCTCTAGTTCCCCCCGATAGAACTTTAGATGGTGGTGAGGGTCTACCCGTCTCCTCCGTTTGGTCGTAGGCCCCCATGCCCACACCCTAGGCCACGTCTCATCGGAATCATCTATGGGCTGTGGACGACCCGTGGATAGCCTCTCGTAAGACCAAACCTGTGAATGCAAACATTATATGGAATTAGTAATTAATCACGAATATATTGACACGTCAACCAAGAAAATAAATGCTCAAACCTGTAATAGAGTGAGGCAGGCGGCAATGGACTTGGCACCCTTTCTCGTAGCTCTGTGCAGTGCTTGATATAGGTGCGCAAGGACAGCTGAACCCCACGAATACGAGTATACCTCTTCAAGATCCTCCAAGAACACCATATACTTCGGATGCACCGTGTTTTTCGAATGCGTCGGAAGTAATATAGCTCCAATAATATACAGAAGGAATGCCTTCGTATACGTCACCAAATCGTGAGGAGTGTATTCATTCGGTAGCACGCCATACTGCTCTCTCAGCCATTTAAGTTTGATGCCGTTTGTTGTAAGAGCTTCCCTCGGAATTCCCAGAAAATACTGCCTAGCCATCTTCGCTATGGATGCAGACGTTTTGCTCGAAGTAATGGGTTTGCCGTGACATGGGATTCCAAGTATAAATCCGAAGTCCTCTAATGTAATAGTCATTTCACCAAACCGGAAGTGAAATGAGTTCGTCTCGCTCCTCCATCGTTCAACTAGAGCGGATATAAGGCAATCGTCATGCCGAGACCAATGACGAAGATCGGTGAACATAGATAAATTTTGACGGTGTAATATTTGTATTTGTTCCTTTTTTAGTACCCACTCTTCGAGGTGACTTGTGCTTTGAATTGTTTCCAAAACACCCCTATCGACACCGCCAAATATGTGCCTCGCGACGTGGTCATCGTCATGTATCATGAGGTCCGGGGTTGAAATCCATATCTCTAAGAACAAAATATAATCGTAAACCAACTTAGCGTCCATAATATTTACATTCCAAAACTATAACTGGATCTTTAACCTAGCTTACCAACGCATTAGCAATAGTCATTATCTCATTATTTAAATATTTCAATGTATTAACACCATTCCTCACTTCCCACCACTCCGAACGCTTAATTACACTAGTTCCCTAAAATTTAGAGCCAACGTGGCAATTTACCAATATACCCCCCCGATGGTTGCTACACCACCAACACCTCAAAACCGCTATAAAACTACTTTTTAAATGTATTACTATTACATCAATTATATACCAAATATTTCCTCAGAAAATTTTAAGGGGGAAAGTTACCAAAACACCCCCAACTTATGCAAAATACCCCCTGGTAGCCATCGCCCCAACAAACATCTCAGAACAACTTTAAAATAACTTTTCGGATGTCTTACACCCCTTCCCGAACTAAAAGTCATTCGGAAAATTTTGACGGAAAAATTACCAAAATACCCCCGCTGAGCGGCAAATTACCGAAATGCCCCCAGGGGTTCATTATCACCCTAACGCCCCAAATCAGCTTCAAAACAACCTTTCAGGTGTTTTACAATCATTTCTGGACTAAAAAGTCCTTTGAAAAACTTTACCGTGGAAATTACCAAAATACCCCTCTCCGGGTGGCAAATTACCAAAATGCCCCCTGGCATCAGAAAATCTCAAAAGTGCTTTAAAATGCTATTTTAAGCTTCCTGAATTCATTCTTGATCTAAAAAGTATTTTACAAAATTTTCGCCCAAAAATCCCGAACCGGTGTCCGGATCGAGCGCTTAAAAGCCCATTCGGCCAAAAAAATAGCAAACGACTTCGGAAAGGCCCGAAGTCCTGGGAAATGGAACTTCCAAACATCCTAGGGTTCTCATAAAAGTTTCGCGCGAAATCGCTCTAGCTTGATATTTTAAATTACACTGCAAAGTTACAAGGTTCCCCGTATGAGTTAACCCCCTTCCAGTCTTTGGAAAAATCTGAAATTTTTCTTTGATATAGATCTTTTAAAAATAACTAGGGTCTCTTTTTTGCACTTTGGCAAAATCTAGCTCTAGATATTTTTTATAAATTCGTGAAAAACTGTCTAATTAAGTTTTCACCTTTAGCGACAATTTCGAAGTCCTAATAAAATCTAATTTTGAAAATAATTAAAAATCCTAATTTTGACTCCCTAAAAACCGCTATTTTGGAATCTATAAATGTAATACCCCAATTTGTATAAACCTAATTTTGATGCCCTAAAAAACCGTTCATCCGATCTCTGATATGGTAAGAACAATTTCAAACTAAAAAAAACACGAATTTGAGACTATGGTAAGAACAATTTAAGCATAACACAATTTAAACAGTCCACTGGTAAGAAATAGTAAGAACAATTTGAAATTAACATTGAATTATAAGAAAATTCAAAATACTTGCTTTAAACTTGATATATTTTTAAAAAATTCCACTAATCTTCTAGCAGTTATCCACCGATCTTCTAGCTTAGATTTGGAGTATGAAAAAGATGGAAGAAAGAGTTGGAAAAGATGATGGAGAGTGAAAGAGTTGGGGAGAGCGATTTATAAAGATAGAAAAGTGAGGGAGAGAGAAGAAAGAAGACCCGTGAGAGAGAAAATTAATACCCGTGAACCATGATTTGCATTGTCTTGACAATGCAAGACAAGACAATGTTTTTTTTTTAAATGCAAGACAAGACAATGCAAGACAAGACAAGACAAGACAAGACAATGCAAGACAAGACAAGATAGAAAAGAGTTGGGGTTTTTTTCTTCCATCATAACCAACCGCAACACTTTTATGCGGTTGGGGATAAAGGCATCATAACCAACCGCAACAGTTTGATGCGGTTGGTTTTTTTTTTTTAAAAGATGGGAGGCAACGAAAAGAAGAGGAAAGAAAGCCAAAAAAAAAAAATTAAAGGCATCATAACCAACCGCAACACTTTTATGCGGTTGGGGTTTTTTTTTTAAAAAGATGGGAGGCAACGAAAAGAAGGGGAAAGAAGGCAAAAAAAAAAAAAATTTGAAGGCCATCATCACCAACTGCAACACTTTTGTGCGGTTGGGGTTTTTTTTATTTAAAAATGGGAGGCAACGAAAAGAAGGCGAAAGAAGGCAAAAAAAATAAATAAAGGCCATCATCACCAACCGCTACACTTTTGTGCGGTTGGGTTTTTAAAAAAAAAGAGGGTATTTTTGACCATTTTTGCAACCGCATCAAAGAGCGGCGGTTGCAACTTAAAAAAAAAAAAAAGGGATCTGAGCCGTCGACGAGTACACGTGGACGGCTTATTTCTCCACCGGTGGGTGTGGGTAGGAACCGGTAAATCCAGGTAGTTTGCTCGGCAAAGTCATAAACCTTTGCGCAGGGGTTGAGCTAAGGTTTATTCTCTACAATGGGTGTCCCAATTATGACCCATATGCACGCATATGGAAAAGAAATATCAGTGTTTAATATATTACACGTAAAAGTGATATTTGATGTGGTAACAAATAAATTATTAGGTAAAATCAAACGTTTTTCATGACTGAATTGAAACTTAGGAGCTCTAATTTGAACATAAACATTTATATAACATATAAAGGCCAACCAACCAAACTTAACTGCTGAAATTTCTCCACCTCTATGCCGAATGTGTTTTACTGAGTATTTAATAAGGATAACTTGACCTAACTGCCTATTGTTGTCACCTAAAATAATCTACTAAGGAGATCCACAAAATCCTCTATGGTCTCTTTGATCTTTGTTTGGCCAAACTTTTTCTAGAAGTAGGCAAGCAGCACAGGTTTAGGGAAAACTGATGCAGCCATAGATTACAGAGTATGATGTGCACACTGTGGATGACTTGAATTAAGCATATACGCAAGAAGAGGTTTAGCATTAAACATCATATAAATCTGGAGCATGAAACTAATGCAAAAGTAGTGATAAGTCAAATATTCCGGGTCGAAATCAGAATATCGCGTAGAGCCCCATTAGGATCATTCTTTGAACATGAGCGGAGAGGTATTGAATTTGAAAGTAGAGTACTAGAGTAGCACAGACTGCTCAACAAAGCTACTTGTGCATTAGATAGATGAACTTCAAAATGCATATTTTTTAATTGTATATATGTAGCATAACATGTAGTGCAAATTCGTAATCATGTTGTCAAAGTAATACATTCTTTATGTTGGAAATAAGCAATTTGATCAGTTGCTAGTCGGCTATACATGATATAACTTCCATTTGGTTGCATGTAATTTTGACAAGAACCAAAGTAGACATAGATAGAGGTAAAAAGAGAGCCAAAGAAGAACCTCTAATTTGTGTGTCAGTTTGTATAATCTCTATTTTTGCAAGTATTGAAAGAATCGGGAATTTGCTGAAACAAGTAACAAAGAAAACAAGAAAATAGAACACTTCATCTAAGAATGGATCAAGAGAACAAGTGCATTCTATTTCAATACTTGTAACTCAGGGTTGATTAATTTAACATTCCAGTCTTGCCTGGGCTTCAGGATTAACAAAAATTGAAATAGTAGGGATGTTTCTACCAGGGAATGTTTTTGCATCAAAGTTAGACATGCAAGTATGCAACAAGAACGAGTTGGTAATGCCTTATCCTGTTCATGCTAATCATTGTGGATTTTTTTCTTTTTAAAAATACTTGTAAATCTGGACTGATATTTAGTATGCCAGTTTCCAATGGTCGTCGTTTGCCTAATCTCGTTAGACACAGATCAGATCACTAACAAAAGGTGAAGCTTGTGAATAATTTTGAGTTTAATGTGGGGTTATTTTTGTCAGTTATTACTACTTCTTAAATCTTTGATCGCGATATCTTTTACTAAGGTGTTGTGATAACTCTACTCTGCTTTGACTTCAGTATCAAATTACGTTACCAAGTCTCTGATATTATTTTGTCACTAAACACATTAGTGAAGGAACAAAGATTTGGGTTTGCATATGTTATGGTTGTAGCTGTGGGAGGTGGTTGTTTTTGTGAGGAGATGGTCAACGGTGTCGCTGAGTTGTGGTGATAGCAGCAGTAGTGGTGGTTGTGATTTGGAATTATTTCCAAATTTCATCCCACTTTTTTCACAGTGCTAAATAAGCGCTCTCTCTCGCTGTCTTTTACTTGAAGAGAACTGTGTGGGTTCTAATTTATAGACCTGTAGCGCAATTCAGTAAAGGGTTCAAGTCTCTCTCCTGGCCGGTGGCCTATTGTTAGAAAGCTTGATATACACACGAATGTGGCATTTGGAAAATGGAGCAATCATGAATTGGCAGTACAGGAAGTGGAGGCAACAATATGGCAATGGAAAATGGAGCTGTCATGAGTTTCCAATACCGGAATTGGAGGCTGAAGCAATCAAGATGCCATTGATAATGCCTCCAAGTATAGCTACCTAATAAGCATCTTGAACCTTACAAGTATGTTCCCATACAAGGTAGCTCTTCTACTGGTGGTAGTTGTCTTGGTGGTGAGTGTTTGGCAGCAATTGGTGGTAGCTTTGGCAGTGGTGGTGAGTGATTGGTGGCTATGGCTGTGGGGAGGTGGGTGTCAGCAGTGCTAAGCAAGTGTGAGATTATTAGGTAATTAGGGTACCAGATGCTCTATTTTGGGATTTTCTTTTATAAGGGAGGCACATGTTTTGCCTCAGATATTTATATGTAGTGAAATATTTTAGTCTTACAGCTTTGTTGTAAAATGACTCTTACGTCTTACTTTTAAATGTTCATCTATTAATGCATTTGGTACAAACACAATAATGCAACCAAAAACTTGTATAAATGTTTACTGAAGTGCATGGCTGTTTTTCTCGTGTCTCTTCTTTTGTGTAACTAATAATTACGTATGATCTAATTGTTCAGGTTTCTCAACATAAAAAAGTAAAGAAGAATTTCGGGACACTTTGAAAAATTTGCAAAATAGGATGGAAGAATGAAAGGAGATACGTAGACGAGTCTTTACCTTTTTTAATGCATTCTGTTTGTCGCCTAGTTTTTCGAATTTTTCTTAATGCATTATATCTGTCCCCTAGTTTTTCGGTTTAATTCGACTTATGTTATACTGAGTAAATTTATAACATTCTTTCTTTGACTTTTTCAATTTTCAGGTTCATACGACGAGAAGACATCAATGCTTTTGTTGGACTTAATTAAAAGAACCGACATGCACTGTGATGACATTTTGGATAAGATGTATATATCTTTAGGTTGGTTATTCAATGACATTATAGTTGTATGTTTTTGAAATTGAGAACTTCTAGATCGTTATGTAATTAGGTTTTGAATGTTGGATATGATATGGTTGATGAATGGCATTAGCTTGTTTCTAACGATGAGCTTATAAGCTCGATAGATAGACTTACTTGTGCATTATTCGTGTTGGATTAGAGCATGATTACATAAAATATACTTCACTTTTACGTCTTTTTTGGGAAATGTAGCTGTTATCAGTGTTAGGCCAATGTATTTTTAACAGATTTCACATATGGCAGGCAAAAAATTAGCGACAATTGCTTAAAAGTGCAGTAAATAAGAACGATATTTATAAGTTAATGCCACTAAAGTTGATGGAAGTGTCGCTAAATTAAAGATTGTGAACCAAATAAACACCGGCACTTTAAAGGAAGTGTTGCTAAATAATGCCGCTAAAGAAATCTGGCACTTGAAGGAAGTGTCGCTAATTTAACGACATTTCAAAAAAAATGCCGCCAAATAAAAATGGCATTTTAGTGAAAGAGCGAAAGTGTCGCATACCTGAGGAGTTGACTATTGATCCCATAAGAGACACTTGAAAGTGTCGCACAAAAGTGTCGTAAAAGTGGAACGCCGACATTTATAACAAGTGTCGGGAAATTTCTGACGGACGAATTTGCGACGCTTACGAAAAGCGTTAATAAAGTGTAGGGAAACCATTTTGCGACACTTTTAGTTTGAAGGGTAAAAATGAAAAATCAAGACAAATTTCCTTACAATTTTGGACAACTCCAGCTCGATCAATTATTTTGGAACGGAACCGGTAGAAGTTAAATCCATGAAACTACAATTGACCTTGTTCCAATAGTAATTGTGGAGAAAAAAAACATTGAAGATAATAGATATCAATCACAATCAACCTTATTACTTAAGACATAATTTTTTTGGTTTTAGAAATGCAAAAAGGAAAAAAAAAAAAGTAATAAGGGAAGCGATATTGACAGCAGAGATCATCCATCATTCCTTGAAAAACCTCATAGCATTAGAAACTACAAACCAAAAACTTTTAACTACCATCCATAGATCAAAAAAGGACCTTTCAGGTACATAGTTATCCATCACGTCAAACACATTGACAATTGCCTTCAGAGCAATTGTCAATGGGTATTCCTCTCCCAAGTACTCGTACAAGACAACCCCAAGATGGCCCATCAGTTGTTCTTCCTGGCACTGCTTCATGACCACCGCAATCCTAGAGATGAGATCAGCTGCCTGCTGTCTCACCTTCGCACTCTTGTTATTAAGACGCCATTTAACTGTACCACATATCTGGGGAAGGTATGGCTTCACTCTTTGCCCAAGAGCGTTAACAACTGCACCAAACCCGTTAAGCATCACATTGGCATCATCACTGGTCTGCTCTTGGAACGCATGGAGGATTCCATCAATGAGCTGCTCTTCCAAGCGAGCATCAATATCAGATGCACCCAGATTCGCGGCCACCTTCTCAATTGTCTCCATAACCATTCGCCTGTAAGGTTCACTCTCATCTTTAAGGTCCTCAACAATCCTCCCAACAATAGCAGCCACCCCGACTTTGTTTGCTATCTCCACAAGCTACCTATAGTTTCTACGATCCAAAGCCATCCTTCGGACCCAAAAGTTACGGAAGAACTCAGGAAGAATGTCACTTCTAATGTGATCGGATTCCACACCCTCTGTACTCACACACTGTTTCAACAATTTCAGAACAATTTTCTTCATTTCCGCATCTGGCGACTGAAACTCACGCATCAAAAACAACCATTACTTCCTTTATACAGTAACTGGCATATACTGCATCCGTTAGAGGAATGATAAAACCAATAGCCTTCAAAAATGCAGCCAAGACCTTCCCACGGTGTGACCTAATTACCCTTCCACAATGTCTTCAAAACTGAGTCAAAGCTTTCTGTACCATATGGCGCAGAAGCCTCAGCTAGGGCAGCCAAAGACAGCGCTGTAATCGTTCTGACCTTCTGATTCCCGTCATTGAGGCCATGTTCTGACCTTAAGTGTGGAAGAACTGCACAGCCTATCAGAATCTCGATTTGCTGAACTATCTTAATACCTGTGTGACGAGCTTGCCAAGATTTCTTACTCTGACACACAGCTTTCAAGAAAGGCAACAAGGCAGGGATTCTAAGTTCCGAAATCTAAGTTTGCACTGAAATGTTCCGATGTTCATCATGTAATCATCACCTCTTTGTTGTAAATTCAAACTACTTTTATTGGGAAGCACGTTGATAAAGAATACGACAATCTGCTTCATTTCCTGCCTTTTAATCAGTGTTTTGTTAGATTAGTACTTTATAGGGTCAAATACACGTAAGTACCCTGAAACTACCACAAAGTCTCAATTGAGGGTCCCAAAGTTTAATTTTTACACATAAGGGTCTGAAACTACAAATTTGCAATAAATAAGGATTTCCGTCCATTTTCTAACGTTTTAGGCAAATCCGTTAAGGGCAATTTTGTCCCGACAGGTTAAATTGTTTTTCTTCTCTTTTTTCAATTTTGCACTTTTTCTTCTTCACAGACCCATCGCCCCCTCACCCCCCACAACCCCCTCACCCATCACCATTCACCACTGCGGCTCACCTAAAACCACGAGCAAATCGCCGCAGACGAAGGGGATCCGAAAGTTGTGCTTGTTGATGTGGTTGACGTCGTCGGCGGGGGTCAGGACCTCGCTCTCGTCGACGTAATCGACGCCAATGGCTTCCAGGATCTGGGCCTCGACGAAGTGGCCGATGCGGGCCTTGGCCATGACGGGGATGGTGACGGCCTGCTTGATCTCCTTGATGAGCTGGGGGTCGGACATGCGAGCGACGCCGCCCTGCGCGCGGATGTCGGCCGGGACGCGCTCGAGGGCCATGACGGCGCAAGCGCCGGCCTCCTCGGCGATGCGGGCCTGCTCGGCGTTGACGACGTCCATGATGACGCCACCGCGGAGCATCTGGGCCAGGCCCACCTTGACGGAGAAGGGGGACTGCTTGGCCGCGGCCTCAGTTATCGCACCGTTGCCGTACACTGTTACGACGCCGCTTCCTGCCATTTTGGGTAGAAGAAGAGAATTGTTGAAAGATAGAGAGAAGGGTGTGTGCGTGTGTGGATCTTAAGAGGAATGGCGGTTTAGGGCAGGAGAGTTATAGAAGGTGGTGGATGGAAATGAGTGTGTGTGGCTGGGGACCCCGGCCGAGCTAGCCCAATGCCGAGTTCTTTTCTGTGATGCAAGACATGATCAGGAAGGAGGTGAGGAATTACATGGAAAGCCAAAAATGCCTTAATATTGAAACCCAAAAATGCCCCTGACGGAAAAGCCCGGATCGTTAGGAAAATGGACGGAAGTCCTTATTTATTGCAAATTTGTAGTTTCAGGCCCTTATGTGTAAAAATTAAACTTTGGGACCCTCAATTGAGACTTTGTGGTAGTTTCAGGGTACCTACGTGTATTTGACCCTACTTTATACGAGTATTCTACAGTGTGAGAATGCTCTCCGTACAATAGCGACTTCTGTGATCTCATCCGCTTCCTTCGCTCTGATCGCCGGTTCAATCTCAGTTACATCGCCTTGCGATGCAGACTGACTCACCCAACGCAGAGCATGATGCTCTACACGAAAATCAACCGCCATCCCCTGAATCCCATGATAGCAACACGAACCAAAGACCCACTTCGCCGGAAGATGAGCTGAGACGCAAAAACAGCAAAAAATTCAAGAATAGCCACAACTTTGAGCCTGAAACTTCAGATACCCACCTCCCAAATCTAGAAAATACCTTCATTCCCGTAACAACAAATGGAAATACCTTGAATGTTCCTAAATCCTACAAAGAAGCGGTTTCAACTCCCAAAATCAATGATGTCTTCTTCGACGATAGATTCGATACCATTACCTCCGATGAGGATAATGATGATGAAGAAGACATCACATCGGACAAGGAAGATGAGAACATGGAGGAAAACGAAGAAGGCAACCCCATGCTTCCCAAGATAAGACTATCCGCCAATCTGATTCGGAAAATCAGGAAACCTTGGAAAACAAGCCTTATCATCAAGCTGCTTGGGAAATCAATAGGTTTCAGAGCTCTCTCCACTAGACTTAGAAACCTCTGGAGCCCACAAGGTGATTTTGATTTGGTGGACTTGGACGAAGGCTTCTTCCTCATCAAGTTCAACTTTCCTGAAGACTACAATCATGTCACTAGTGGAGGACCATGGATCATCCTTAACCACTACCTCACAATCAGGAAATGGGAGCCAGACTTTAAACCGTCCGAAGCAAAGGAAATAAAAACAGCTATCTGGATTCGTCTACCGGAACTTCCAATAGAATACTACGAAGAGAAGGTTCTTCGGAAAATTGCCATCAATTTTGGAAAACCGATCAAAATCGACATGAATACTGCTACCTCTACCAGAGGCAGATACGCAAGAATTTGCGTCGAAATGGATTTATCGAAACCTCTAATCCCTGCTTATGTATTAAGAGATCGAAAATATCGAGTTGAATATGAGTATCTCAACAATTTCTGCTTTCTTTGTGGCAGGATAGGTCATCGGAAGGAATTCTGCACAGAGCAAGACAGAAGCATGCCGGAAAAGAGCCAGAACGGGAGCCGGAAAAGCTAACGGTAACATGACAGACACAATGGTCTCTGAATCCAGTAAAAGTGTCAGAACAGAGCAGGAGAGTCCTACGGCTCCAACAACCCCCCGTCCAGTGACCAACGCAGATGAGGCCTTTGGGCCCTGGATGATAGCAAAAAGAAGAGGGCGAAGGCCCATTAAAGGTATGACCCAAAACTATATTAACCCGACCAATAGATTTGAATCTCTCAGACCCAACCCTCAAGAGGAGGCTGATCCTAAGATTACTCGGCAACAAAAAAATTCTACCAACCCGGGCCAAGCCAATAGGACCAACCCTTCACCGAAAGGAGCAGTTACTCAAAGCCCAAAAGAAATTATGTTGAGCAAAAACAAAGCCCAAATGGTTACTGAGATGATAGATCCAGAAGCTAACCCAACGATGATTAGCATTGAAGCTACACAATCTCACCCGGGCTAGCCCATTGAGGGCAAATTTTGGAATGACAACACTGACCCAAACCCCTCAGACCCATCAATGGATATCGATGGTGGTAAATGTGTTAACCATATGGAGATCATTTATCCTAACCCAAAATATCTCATCGACCCCCCACCACCTCCAGCCGCCATCCCCAACCCAACACCACCATTCTAAACCCTAACCTCTCCAGGACAGATCCCACCGTGCCCCCTCACCTTACCCGACCACCGGAGCTCAGTAGCCATGGACGATGCGCCGATCCGAATATATCACTTAACCCGCCTCACGGCATCCCTCCAAATCACACCAAACACACCGGAGCTACACATTGTGAGGGTCCTGTGGACGAACGAGGAAGTTCGGATGAAAATATCATGCAATATGATTGCGACGAGCGGGATGCATCAGGTTCAAGTGGCTCCATTGAGAGGTCCGATCCAACAGGAATCTAGAATCAAGTCCATCCTTCAGATCCCTCGGAAAGATCAGCTACCAAATCTCCCCGATATCAAATCGATGAATATATTCATCTGGAATTGCGGCGGTGCAGGTAATGAAAAATTCCGATACGACTTTAGTGAAATAGTGCGTCGCTTCCGACCTGACATTATTGCGATCTTGGAGCCGATCGTCAAGTTTGAGCGCATGAGAAACTTCTTCCACAACAAAGGTTACAGTACTTCTTGTATTGTAAATCCTGAAGGAAGAATGGGTGGAATCTAGATTTTCTGGGACTCCACCCAAGTTAACCTATCTGTTATACAAGCTACCAATCAGGTCATCCACACTGTCGTCTCTAGAAGCAACTACGAAGACTGGGTTTTTTTGGCAGTTTACGCCAGCCCTAATCCGAAGAAGCGTGAGTTCCTCTGGGACAACATTGTCGATTTTGCCTCCAACAACAATATGCCTTGGCTTATTGGAGGTGACTTCAATGACATTGTTGACATCACCGAGCGCCGAGGGAGAGGAGATTCCACTGAAACCCTAAGAATCTGTAAATTCCGAGACAATATCCACATATGCGAACTCATAGACCTTGGATGCAATGGACCAAAGCTCACATGGACTGACAGACGACAGGGATGGGCAAATGTTCAAAAGCGGCTGGATAGGGCGATGTCTAACCCGGAATGGTGTATCATTTTCCCCGAAGCTCAGGTCTGCAACTTACCCCGTACCTCTTCTGATCACAGTGGACTAATTGTAAACTGCTCAGGTACTATCTTCAACAACTCTAATCCTTCTATCTGGCAAAAACCCTTCAAACTTGAAGCTGCTTGGTTATTGCATGATGAGTTTATAAATGTGGTCAATAGTACCTGGTTAAATAATTGTAACATCTTTGATAAGATTAACAATTTTCAAAACAAAGCTAAAGACTGGAACATTAACCACTTTGGAAATATCTTTAAAAGGAAAAGAAGACTCTGGGCCAGACTGTTAGGAATTCAGACTGCCCTATCCTCGCACTTCTCTCATAATCTCCAGTGTCTTGAGCAAGACATAAGAAAACAATACCTTGAAACCTTAGGCCAAGAGGAATCCCTCTGGCTTCAAAAATCTAGAATATCTTGGCTGTCTCAAGGAGATAGAAACACAAAATTCTTTCATATTTCCACCCTGGCCAGAAGGAAAAGAAACAAAATTTCAACTTTAAAAGATGGCAATAATATCTGGCTCGCTACTCCTAATCTCATTCAATCGCATATCTTAGAGCATTTCACTAACCTCTACTCTAGCATCTGTCCTAATACTTCCACCTTTGTTGTCAATGAGAAATTCCCCAAAATCCTGGATAGTGAAGCTCTTTCCCTATCCCTCCCTTTATGTAACCTTGAAATAAATGAGGCTTTTTTCAACATTAAAGCCCTAAAGGCCCCTGGACCTGATGGGCTTTGTGCTATGTTTTTTCATAATTACTAGAGTTCTGTTGAAACCACCTGCTACAACTTCATCAAAAATTGCTTATAAGATGCTTACTCATGAGGATAATATAAATGAAGATCACAGTAACCATTGGCTATGGTTATGGAAACTAAAGATTCCTCATAAAATCATAATGTTTCTGTGGCTAACTATCAGAAACAGGCTTCCCACTAATGAACTAAGAGCCATTAGAAACATCACCAACTCCAGCTTATGCCAGAGGTGTAAGACAAACGTTGAAACCTCCCTACACTTAATTCGTGATTGTCCTAAGGCTCAGCTTCTTTGGAACATGTTTACTAGACATACTCAGGACAATAATGCTAACATTGTGACTTGGTTGAAAGACAATATATGTGGCAAACAAAAAGTTACTTTCTGTGGTATACCATGGCCCTATATATTTGTGGCCACCTTATGGCAAATTTGGAAAGACAGGAACACAGAATGTTTTGAAGGCATCACCAGAAACCATATCTGTTCCTGGAAGCATACCCTGGACTTTGCAAATGACCTGATGACAGCATTTGCCAATTCAACCATCATCAAAATACCAAAACTCATTTCGTGGTCTCCTCTACCTGCAGGTAAACTGAAGATCAATACTGATGGAAGCAAAAAAGAAGGAGACAAGGGCGGATTTGGAGGTCTCATTCGAGATGAAAAAGGAAACTGGATTGAAGGATTCATGGGCTACTTGCCAATAGGAACACCTCTGGAAATTGAACTATATGGCATTCTCAGAGGCTTACAGATCATCAAAGACAGAAACATGAGAGATAACATCCTAGAAACAGACTCCAAACAAGCCAAGGATCTCCTATCAACTGAAGGGCATGGCTGGCATCCTCTATCGAGCATCATTCTCGACTGTCTTTTTCTGCTCAATGTGACTAAAACCTCCATACAACATGTGCAAAGAGAAGGCAATAGATGTGCCGATATGTTAACCAATATGGGTATATTCCAGGATAGATCATTTGTTTCCCTTGAACAACCCCCTGAGGAGTTGACAATCCTTTTGAGGCATGATGCCAAAGGTTTAGGTCAATGGCACCTGTAATCTTAACTCTGTTTTAATATATTACTTTCCTTTGCACCAAAAAAAAAAGTACTTTATACGAGTGCTCTACGTAGATCTGGCATTTCAAAGCTTAAGTGGAGCAATTTGTACTTGATGCAATTTTTTCCCTGGAAGTACTTATCTTTCTTAGAGAAAACCACGTCTGATTTCCCTTTTTGTTACGTTTGAACGCGACACAAATGTATTCCGTTAAACTCGCTTTCTTCCTAAAGATGCAGACGCCTTAGCATCATGGCAGTGGCGTTCCAACAAGTAAGCCACGAAGGATTGGCACTTTAGAGTGCGTTGATGTTTTGAGTGGGATTTTAGTTCTACAAGCATTTGAGACTTCTTAGATATATAATCTTTGTCTCAGATGTTTTACAAGAGACTTGCAAAAAATTTAAAGGGAATTTCAAAAAAATTGCAGCTGCGTACTCTTATTCAATGGAGCAGGCTCCTTCGGTCCATCAATCTCTTATTCCTCCGCCGCACGTTTGCCACCTCCATACCAGGTAACCCCTCTCCTTTAAGCCAAAAATGGACCGTCCTCACTATCCACTTTTTAGCGACGGAATATTTTGTCACCAAAGGTATTTTTTATATTTTGCCTAATTTCTGAATTTTTTGAAAAAAAAAACTTTAAAAAATTTTGGCGACATAATTTTTGTCGCTAAAAGCCTGTAGTATAAGTTTATAGCGACATTCATTTCGTTACTAAAACCCTGGCCCTAAAAGCATTTACCTGTCTGTAGAAGGAGTTATAGTGACGGAAAGCAACGGAATTCAGTCACTAAAAGACCGTCTGTAAAATTTGGATGATGTAGAGGAAAAGGGCCACTACCATGGTATTTTTAAAGCCACTAGTGATTTGCACATACCTTGCACGTGCCTTGCACGTGAAGATTTCGTAAATCATTTGTGAGCAATTATCTAACAGTAACTATTGACAGGCGTTTTGGGCATTGCTGTTTGCCATCCTTAATTTTGCTGCCGGTTCATCTCGGTATTATTTCCACATATTACTTCTTATCCGACATACTTGGACGAGGTAGAGTTGTTCTTGTCCTTGCCTGCCAGGCGGCTTACGATTGCTGAGATCGTTGCAGAGGCGAGGCACTTGGAGTTCAGGTGGAAGAGAGCTTGCGTTAGGTTGGAATCAAACTAAGTTTGACCTTGTTGTTTATTGATTGGTAATTTATGTGGGAATATCAACTCCGAGGCTAACCAAGTTTCTTGGTGTTAGTAGATATCGCTATTCTGAGGAGGTATTTGAGAGTTTCATGACATATTTTAGTTAGTGCGTCGCCATTGTTCAGGGAACCCTAACGTTGCTAGAGTATACAATGCGGTTTGATAGCGCCAGGAGTGATGGCATCAACTACTCGGTCCTTACTCAACTTACGGCTTCATTCACGTTCGATACCAGACTATACGGCTCTCAGGACGACCAAGTGTGAGCGTGTGGTTTGTATATATTTTACGCTATCCTACTTATAAAAGTGTTGATAGATGTAAATCATTTTGTAGACAAAACTATCTTCTCAAAATATGTTAATGACATCATTGTCTTTATATGTAAGAGTAAATGAATTGATGTTATGCCACATATATAGAAAAGTCTTCATCTTGATATGCAGGATGCTCTGCCAACGTTAATGCGCATTTATACGTTAATATATATATATTGTTTGTGTCTCAGTGTGCATTTTTTTGTGTCTCAGTGTTACTTCTAAAGACGGAATTAATCAAGTTTAGCGACGGAATATTTCGTCACCAAGGTTTTTTTTTATATTTTGCCTAATTTCTGAATTTTTTGACAAAAACATTAGAAAAAATCTTTTGGCAACATAATTGTTGTCTCTAAAAGCCTGTAGTATAAGTCTATAGTGATGTTAATTTTGTTACTAAAAGCCTGTCTCAAAAAACATTTACCTATATGTAGAAGGGCTTTTAGTGACGGAAAGCAACGAAATTCAGTCGCTAAAAGACCGTCTGTAAAAGTTAAGTTTGACCTAGTTGTTTATTGATTGGTAATCTATGTGGGAATATCAACTCCGTGGCTAACCAAGTTTCTTGGTGTTAGTACATATCGCTTTTCTGAGGAGGTATTTGAGAGTTTCATGACATATTTTAGTTAGTGCGTCGCCATTGTCCAAGGATCTCTAACGTTGCTAGAGTATACACTGCGGTTTGATAGCGCCAGGAGTGATGACATCAACTACTCAGCCCTTACACTGCTTACGGCATCATTTATGTTCGATACCGGATTATACGGCTCTAAGGACGATCAAGTGTGAGCGTGTGGTATGTATATATTTTATGCTATACTACTTATAGAAATGTGGATAGATGTAAAATGATTTTGTAGACAAAACTATCTTCGCGAAATATGTAAATGACATCATTGTCCTTATCTGTAAGAGTAAATGAATTTTTGTTATGCCACATATATAGAAGACTCTTCATCTTTATTTGTAGGATCCTCTGCCAACGTTAATGCGCATTTATACATTAAGGTTTTTTTTTAGTGTATTTTTCCGTGAAATTTTTGTGTAACTAACCGCATGTAATGGAACACTACAACAAAAATAGTCTTTAGCGACGGACTTTTCTGTGCTAAAGACCCCAAATCCGTCGGTTAAGACTTTTATAGACGGAATTTCTGTCAGTAAAAGTCTGTTGATAATAACCCCGTCCTTAAAAGATTAGGAACATAATAATGTAATATGTCGACCAAAATGTTACTTCTACAGACGGAATTAATTACCTTTAGCGACGGAATATTTTGTCGCCAAAGGAATTTTTTTATATGCTGCCTAATTTCTGAATTTTTTGAAAAAACAAATTAAAAAGAAAATTTTGGGCTACAAATTGTTTTTGGCGAAAAGCATGTACTATAAGTCTATAGCGACATTAATTTTGTTACTAAAAGCCTGTCTCTAAAAGCATTTACCTATCAGTAGAAGGACTTTTAGTGACGGAAAGCAACGGTATTTTTAAAGGCTTTAGTAATTTGCACGTACCTTGCACAGGCCTTGCACGCCCTTTGCACTTGTGTTGCACGTGAAGATTTTGTAAATCATTTGTGAGCAATTATCTAACCATAACTATTGACAAGCCTTTTGGGCATGCCTGTTTGCCATCCTTAATTTTGTTGCCGGTTCATCTCGATATTTTTTCCGCATATTACTTTTTATACGACATACTTGGACGAGGTAGAGTTGTTCTTGACCTTGCCTACCAGGTCGCTTACGATTGCCGAGATCGTTGTAGAGGCGAGGCCTTTGGAGGTCAGGTGGAAGAGAGCTTGCTTCAGGTATTGTTGGAATCAAACTAAGTTTGACCTAGTTGTTTATTGATTGGTAATCTATGTATGAATATCAACTCCTTGGCTAACCAAGTTTCTTCGTGTTAGTAGATATCGCTATTCTGAGGTGGTATTTGAGAGTTTCATGACTTATTTTAGTTAGTGCGTCGCCATTGTCTAGGGAACTCTAGCGTTGCTAGAGTATACACTGCGGTTTGATAGCGCCAGGATTGATGACATCAACTACTCGGCGCTTACGCTGCTTACAGCTTCATTCACGTTCGATACCGGATTATACGGCTCTATGGACGATCAAGTGTGAGCATGTGGTATGTATATATTTTACGCTATACTACTTATGAAAGTGTGGATAGAAGTAAATCATTCTGTTTATTGAAAAAACTATCTTTGCAAAATATGTAAATCACATCATTGTCCTTATCCGTAAGAGTAAATGAATTTTTGTTATGCCACATATATAGAAGACTCTTCGTCTTGATTTGCAAGATCCTCTGCCAAACGTTAATGCGCGTTTATACATTAATGGTTTTTTTTTTGTGTGTATTTTTCCGTGAATTTTTTGTACAACTTACCCCATGTAATGGAACACTACAACAAAAATATTCTTTAGCGACGGACTTTTCCGTGCTAAAGACCCCAAATCCATCGGTTAAATATTTATAGACGAAATTTCTGTCAATAAAAGTCTGTTGGTAATAACCCCGTTTGAAAACATTAGGGACAGAATAATGTACTCTGTCGACAAAAAAGTTACTTCTACTTACGGAATTAATTACGTTTAGCGACGGAATATTTTGTCACCAAAGGTATTTTTTATATTTTGCCAAATTACTGAATTTTTGGAAAAAAAAGAATTTGGCGACAGAATTTTTGTCGCTAAAAGCCTGTAGTATAAGTCTATAGCGACATTAATTTTGTTACTAAAAGCCTGTCTCTAAAAGCATTTACCTATCTGTAGAAGGACTTTTAGTGACGGAAAGCAACGTAATTAAGTCGCTAAAAGACCGTTTGTAAAAGTTAAAAAAAATGTTTAAATTGGAAAAATTGGATGTTGTAGAGGAAAATGGCCACTACCATGGTATTTTAAAGCCACTAGTAATTTGCATGTACCTTGCACGTACCTTGCACGTGAAGATTTCGTATATCATTTGTGAGCAATTACTAACCGTAACTATTGACAGGCATTTTGGGCATGGCTGTTTGCCATCCTTAATGTTGTTGCAGGTTCATCTCGGTATTACTTCCGAATTTTACTTCTTATACGACATACTTGGACGAGGTAGAGTTTTTATTTACCTTGCCTGCCATGTGGTTGACGATTGCTGAGATCGTTGCAGAGGCGAGGCACTTGGAGGCCAGGTGTGGAAGAGAGCTTGCTTCAGGTATTGTTGGAACCAAACTAAGTTTGACCTAGTTGTTTATTGATGGGTAATCTATGTGGGAATATCAACTCTGTGGCTAACCAAGTTTCTTGGTGTTAGTAGATATCGCTATTCTGAGGAGGTATTTTGGAGTTTCATGACATATTTTAGTTAATGCGTCGCCATTGTCCAGGGAACTCTAGCATTGCTAGAGTATACACTGCAGTTTGATAGCGCCAGGAGTGATGACATCAACTACTCGGCCCTTAGGCTGCTTATAGATTCATTCACGTTCGATACCGGATTATACGGCTCTAAGGACGATCAAGTGTGAGCGTGTGGTATGTATATATTTTACGCTATACTACTTATAAAAGTGTGGATATATTTTACGCTATACTACTTACGATATAAATCTTTTTGTTGACAAAACTATCTTCGCAAAATATGTAAATGACATCATTGTCCTTATCTGTAAGAGTAAATGAATTTTTGTTATGCCACATATGTAGAAGACTCTTCATCTTGATTTGCAGGATACTCTGCCAACGTTACTGCGCGTTAATACGTTAACGTTTTTTTTTTTTTGTGCAAAATGTTTGTGTAACTAACCCCATGAAATGGAACACTACAACAAAAATAGTCTTTAGCGACGGACTTTTCCGTGCTAAAGACCCCAAATCCATCGGTTAAGACTTTTATAGATGAAATTTCTCTCAGTAAAAGTCTATTGGTAATAACCCTGTCCTTAAAAGATTAGGTACAAAATAATGTAATCTGTCGACAAAAATGTTACTTCTACTTACGGAATTAATTACGTTTAGCGACGGAATATTTTGTCACCACAGGTTTTTTTTTTATATTTTGCCTAATTTCTGAATTTTATGAAGAAAAAAAAAAATTGGCGACAGAATATTTGGACAGTTTAAAGGATTTTTCTGACTTTAATTATTTGTAATTAATATTTCATAAATTTCTGGACCCAACCACCGCCCACACACACACATAGGCACATACAAACATACACATAACACTCTACCGCACCCCCACAATTGCCTTGCCACTGGCGCCTGTTATGGATGAAATTCGGAACTCACTTCGTGAATAGACCTGCACAACAAAGATAACGCTGGTGACTCCCCGGAAAAAATTTCGGCGGGAAATCTTTGATGCTAAAGTCAAAAGATGCTTAAGATGGATTTTAGTATAAACTCTGATTATGTCACTTACCTTTATTCATTCCCGCATTTTCCTTTTATAGGGTCTCCCATTAGTGGTTAGTTACTTCCCCCCTAATTAGGGAGTTACCAGAATAATGGGAGGTTACTCTTGTTAGTGGGTAGTTATTTGTATTGAATAGGGGTTACTGCCATAATGGGTGGTGTAAATACTGGGGGAAGATGGGTAGTCTCCACTTCCGACTTATTCATGAGTGGTGTGATAGGTTTGACGTCATCAGATGGTGACACGTGTCACCATCTCATAGGTAGTATTTTTCACCCATATCATTTGCCCCCCAATTCCGTGTTCTTTTCCGAAGAAGATTATGGAATTACAGTATCGATATCGATTTCTTCATCGAATCCCTTCAATTTTGAAGTCTTGGTTATTTTAGGAGCTTCCTCGCCGAATAAAGGCCTCACAAAGGCTCGTCTACTCGGCTTGGCCGAGTAGAGGCCCTTCAAAGGCTCGTCTACTCGGTTTGGTCGAGTAGAGGCCTTATAGGGATTTGTCTACTCGGCTTGGTCGAGTAGAGACCCTTCAACAAAAAAAGTCTTCAGCGACGGACTTTTCCATGCTAAAGACCCCAAATCCATCGGTTAAGACTTTTATAGACGAAATTTCTGTCAGTAAAAGTCTGTAACCCCGTCCTTAAAAGATTAAGAATGGAATAATGTAATATTTTGAATAAATGTTACTTCTACTTACGGAATTAATTATGTTTAGCGACGAAATATTTTGCCACCAAAGGTATTTTTTATATTTTACCTAATTTCTGAATTTTTTGAAAAAATATTAATAAGAAAAATTTGGCGACATAATATTTGTCGCTAAAAGCTTGTAGTATAAGTCTATAGTGACATTAATTTTGTTGATAAAAGCCTATCTCTAAAAGCATTTACCTATCTGTAGAACGACTTTTAGTGACGGAAAGCAACGGAATTCAGTCGCTAAATGACCGTTTGTAAAAGTTAAAAAATTGGAAAAATTGGATGATGTAGAGGAAAAGGGCCACTACCATGGTATTTTTAAAGCCACTAGTAATTTGCACTTACCTTGCACGTGCGTTGCACGTGAAGATTTCGTAAATCATTTGTGAGCAAGTATCTAACCGTAACTATTGACAGGCGTTTTGGGCATTGCTGTTTGCCATCCTTAATTTTGTTGCCGGTTCATCTCAGTATTACTTCCGCATATTACTTCTTATAGGACATACTTGGACGAGGTAGAGTTGTTCTTGACCTTGCCTTCCAGGTGGCTTACGATTGCTGAGATCGTTGCAGAGGCGAGGCACTTGGAGGTCAGATGGAAGAGAGCTTGCGTTAGGTCTTTTTGGAATCAAACTAAATTTGACCTAGTTGTTTATTGATTGGTAATCTATGTGGGAATATCAACTCCGTGGCTAACCAAGTTTCTTGGTGTTAGTAGATATCGCTATTCTGATGAGGTATTTGAGAGTTTCATGACATATTTTTGTTAGTGCATTGCCATTGTTCTGGGAACTCTAGCAACACTGCGGTTTGATAGCGCCAGGAGTGATGACATCAACTATTCGGCCCTTACGCTGCTTACGGCTGCATTCACGTTCGATACCAGACTATATGGCTCTCAGGACGACCAAGTGTGAACGTGTGGTATGTATATATTTTACGTTTTACTACTTATAAAAGTGTGGATAGATGTAAATCATTTTGTAGACAAAACTATCTTCGCAAAATGTGTTAATGACATCATTGTCCTCATCTGTTAGATTAAATGAATTGATGTTATGCCACATATATAGAAGACTCTTCATCTTGATATTCAGGATGCTTTGTGAATGTTAATGCGCATTTATACGTTAACTTTTTTTTTTTTTTGTATGTGTATTTTTTCATGAATTTTTTGTGGAACTAACCCCATGTAATGGAACACTACAATAAAAATAGTCTTTAGCGACGGACTTTTTCGTGCTAAATTCCCTAAATATCTCGGTTAAGATTTTTATAGACGGAATTTCTGTCAGTAAAAGTCTGTTGGTAATAACCCCGTCCTTAAAAGATTAGGGACATAATAATGTAATCTGTCGACAAAAATGTTATTTCTACTGACGGAATTAATTACATTTAGCGACGGAATATTTTGTCACCAAAGGTATTTTTTATATTTTACCACTTCTGAATTTTTTGAATAAAAAAATTAAAAAAAAACTTTTGGAGACAGATTTTTGTCGCTAAAAGCTTGAAGTATAAGTCTATAGCGACATTAATTTTGTTACTAAAAGCTTGTCTCTAAAAACATTTACCTATCTGTAGAAGGACTTTTAGTGACGGAAAGCAACGGAAGTCAGTCGCTAAAAAACCGTCTGTAAAAGTGAAAAAAATGTTTAAATTGGAAAATTTGGATGATGTAGCGGAAAAGGGCCACTACCATGGTATTTTTAAACCCACTAGTAATTTGTACGTACCTTGCATGTGCCTTGCACGTCCGTTGCACGTACAACTTTGTAAATCATTTGTGAGCAATTATCGTCTATAAACGAAAAAATCTAAACATATTATCACATACGTTACCGCGTTTAAATTTCTCAAACTATGTCAGCACCTCTTTCACGTTCATTAGATCATTCTACAATACAGCGAGAGACTAAAAAATCCAGGAAGATGTTGCGGGAAAATGGGTCGTCACTCTCGACCACCTTAGTTGCCGTCGGTGAGCTCGGAATAATACACAAAGCCATAAAAAAGCCTTAGACCCATCGTAACGACCCCAGGAGACTAACTACTGTCCCACCGTGCGCCCACACGCGACACCGCACGGTGGGGTAGTAAGGGGAGGCATCGGAGAGGACGAGTTTAGAGAGTATTTTTTTAGACCACACATACCGCAAGCACCGAAAGAAAAATAGTGAGACAGACCACCGCGGCCCCACGCACGCGTGTTGTCGCGTCTGTGGTCGGTGGCGGTGGTTATGAAGTTTAGAGAGAGGTGGGAGAGTTTTTGTTAGAGAGAGAAGGTTGTAATTAGCTTAAGAATTGGAAGTGATACTTACAACCACTTTGTTGCTATAGCTATAACAACTAATTATAGCCGAAACATAATTAGAGATGTCATGAAAAATGAAAAGTAACCATTTTGGCTCCTAGTTGTTGCTGACCCAAAAGTTCATTTCACCGTACTAAACCAAAGATCTTTACGGCATGTACCATCTTCTTTAGGGTTTCAAATCTATGTGATTGTAATTTGACAATTTTAATATTCTTTCTTTTCTTCAAGGTCTAACTAAATGTGTAACTTTAATGAGATGGGTTGATTTTTTACCCAATCCAAAAAACATCGTTATGCTTAAAAAGCCCAATGAGCTTTAGCCCAAAAAAGATTGAATAAATCGGGTTGAGTTGGGTTGGGTTAGTGGGATTTTTTTGGGTTTCAATGGGTCAATAAAAATAGAATAAATATGTTATATATTTAAATAAAAAGTAGAATGGTGGTGGCTGGCGATGGCAGCAACCGTCGGGGTGGTGGCTGCCGGTAGTAACGGAGCCGCAAAAATGGTGCCCGACGAAGCTCGGCGGCGTTTGGCGACAGAGCGGCAAAAGTGGTGGTCAGTGATGGTCCGTAGCGGTTACCAGCAGTCGCTGGCAGTGGCAGTGGCCGCGCGATGACTGATAGTTGCTGCTGCTGGCGATGGTGGTGCTCGGCCGACAGTGGTGGTGGTTCAAAAATGTGATTTTTAGGAACCCACTATTATATAAGCTTAGCCCATTCTAACCCACTTTATACGTAGGTGGGTTGGGTTGGACAAAATTTTAAAGTTTTTTGGTTTGGGTTGGTGGAAACCATAAAACTCAACCCAAAGTCCCAGCCCTAAGTCTAACCGTAACTATTGACAGGCATTTTGGGCATGGCTGTTTGCCATCCTTAATTTTCCTGCCGGTTCATCTCGGTATTACTTCCGCATATTACTTCTTATACGACATCCTTGGACGAGGTAGAGTTGTTATTGACCTTGCCTACCAAGTGGCTTACGATTGCCGAGATCGTTGCAGAGGGGAGGCAGTCAAAGGTCGGGTGGAAGAGAGCTTGCTTCAGGTATTGTTGGAATCAAACTAAGTTTGACCTAGTTGTTTATTGATGGGTAATCTATGTGGGAATATCAATTCTGTGGCTAACCAAGTTTCTTGGTGTTAATAGATATCGCTATTCTGAGGAGGTATTTGAGAGTTTCATGACATATTTTAGTTTGTGTGTCGCCCTTGTTTAGGGAACTCTAGCGTTTTGATAGCGCCAGGAGTGATGACATCAACTACTTGGCCCTTACGCTGCTTATGGCTTCATTCACGTTCGATACCAGACTATACGGCTCTCAGGACGACCAAGTGTGAGCGTGTGGTATGTATATATTTTATGCTATACTACTGATCAAAGTATGGATAGATGTAAATCATTTTGTAGACAAAACTATCATCACAAAATATGTTAATGACATCATTGTCCTTATCTGTAAGAGTAAATGAATTGATGTTATGCCACATATATAGAAGACTCTTCATCTTAATATGCTCGATCCTCTGTCAAAGTTAATGCGCATTTATACGTTAATGTTTTTTTTTTTTTTGTATTTTTCAGTGAAAGTTTTGTGGAACTAACCTCATGCAATGGAACATTACAACAAAAATAGTCTTTAGCGACGGACTTTTCCGTGCTAAAGACCACAGATCCATCGGTTAAGACTTTTATAGACAAAATTTCTATCAGTAAAAGTATGTTGGTAATAAACCCGTCCTCAAAAGATTAGAGATGGAATTATGTAAAATGTCGACATAAATGTTACTTCTACTGATGGAATTAATTACGTTTAGCGACGGAATATTTCGTCACCAAAGGTATTTTTTATATTTTGCCTAACTTCTTAATTTTTTGAAAAAAAACTTTTGGCGACTTAATTTTTGTCGTTAGAAGCCTTTAGTATAAGTCTATAGCGACATTAATTTCGTTACTAAAAGCATGTCTCTGAAACGTTTACCTGTCTGTAGAAGGACTTTTAGCGACAGAAAGCAACAGAATTCAGTCGCTAAAAGACTTCTGTAAAAGTTAAAAAATTGTTTAAATTTGAAAATTTGGATGCTGTAGAGGAAAAGGGCCACTACCGTGGTATTTTTAAAGCCACTAGTAATTTGCACGTGCCTTGCATGTCCATTGCACGTGAATCATTTGTGAGTAATTATCATCTATAAACGAAAAAATCTAAACATATTGTCACATACGTTACCACTTTTAAACTTCTCAACATATGTCAGCACCTCTTTCACGTTCATTAGATCATTCTACAGTACATCGATGAAGGCAGGGCGAGAGACTAAAAAATCCAGGAAGATGTTGCGGGAAAATGAGATGCCACTCTCGACATCCTGATTTGCCGTCGGCGAGCTCTGAATAATACACAAAGCCATAAAAAACACGTAAGACCCACCGTAACGACCCCAGGAGATTGACCACCGCCCCACATGTGCCACCGCATAGTGGGGCAGTAAGGGGAGGCATCGGAGAGGACGAGTTTAGAGCGAGTGTTTTTGTTAGACCACACATACCACATGCACAAAAAGAAAAACAGTGAGACAGGCCATCGCGGCCCCACGCACGCGTGTTGGAGCTGCGGTGGGAGGCGACGATGGGCTGTAAAGTTTTAGAGAGAAGTGGGAGAGTTTTTGTTAGAGAGAGAAAGTTGTAAATTGCTTAAGATTTGGAAGTGATACTTACAACCACTTTGTTGCTATAGCTGTAACAACTAATTATAGCCAAAACGTAATTAGCGATGTTATGAAAGATGAAAAGTAACCATTTTGGCTCCTAGTTGTTGCTGCCCCAAAAGTTCATTTCACCGTACTAAACAAAAGATCTTTACGGGATGTACCATCTTCTTTAGGTTTCAAATCTATGTGATGGTAATTTGACAACTTTATTATTCTTTCTTTTCTTCAAGGTCTAACTAAGGGTGTAACTTGAATGGGATGGGTTGATTTTTTTACACAATCCAAAAAATTTTGATATGCTTAAAAAACCCAACTAACTTTAACCCAAAAAAGATTGAAGAAATCGGGTTATGTTGGGTTGGGTTAGTGGGCTTTTTTGGGTTTCAATGGGTTAATAAAAATAGAATAAATATGTTTTATATTTAAATAAAAATTAGCATGGTGGTTGTCGGTGACGGCGGCAACCGTCGGGGTGGTGGCTGTCGACGGTGACGGAGCCGCGAAAGTGGTGGCCGGCGATGGTCGGCGCTGGTGGTGGTGAAAGGCGGCGACAGGCGGCAGAGCGGCAAAAGTGGTGGCTGGCGATGGTCGGTGGTGGTTGCCGGCAGTAATGGCCGCGCAATGACTTATGGCAGCTGCTGCTGGCGATGGTGGTGCCCGGACGACAATGGTGGTGGTTAAAAAATGTGACTTTTTACTAAATAGGTTTTAAAAGCCCAACCCCCAATAACTCACTATTATATAAGCTTACCTCATTCTAACCCACTTTATACGTAGGTGGGTTGGGTTTTGCAAAATTTTAAATTTTTTTGGTTTGGGTTGGTGAAAACCATAAAACAAAACCAAAGTCGCAGCCCTAGGTCTAAAGGTAACTATTGATAGGTGTTTTGGGCATGGCTGTTTGCCATCCTTAATTTTGTTGCCGGTTCATCTCGGTATTACTTCCGCATATTACTTCTTATACGCCATACTTGGACGAGGTAGAGTTGTTATTGACCTTGCCTGCCAAGTGGCTTACGATTGCTGAGATCGTTGCAGAGGCGAGGCACTCGGAAGTCAGGTGGAAGAGAGCTTGCTTCAGGTATTGTTGGAATCAAACTAAGTTTGACCTAGTTGTTTATTGATATGTAATCTATGTTGTAATATCAACTCCGTGGCTAACCAAGTTCTTGGTGTTAATAGATATCGATATTCTGAGGAGGTATTCATGACTTATTTTAGTTTGTACGTCGCCATTGTTTAGGGAATTCTAGTGTTGCTAGAGTATACACTGTGGTTTGATAGCGCCAGGAATGATGACATCAACTACTCGGCCCTTACGCTGCTTACAGCTTCATTCACGTTCAATACCAGACTATACGACTCTCAGGACGACCAAGTGATAGCGTGTGGTATGTATATATTTTATGTTATACTACTTATAAAAGTGTGAATAGATGTAAATCATTTTGTAGACAAAACTATCTTCCCAAAATATGTTAATGACATCATTGTCCTTATCAGTAAGTGTAAATGAATTGATGTTATGCCACATATATATAGAAGACTCTTCATCTTGATATGCAAGATCATCTGCCAACGTTAATGCACATTTATATGTTAATGTTTTTTGTGTTTTTTTGTGAAATTTTTGTGGAACTAACCTCATGCAATGGAACACTACAACAAAAATAGTCTTCAGCGACAGACTTTTCCGTGTTAAAGACCCCAAATCCATCGGTTCAGACTTTTATAAACGGAATTTCTATCAGTAAAAGTCTGTTGGTAATAACCGCGTCCTTAAAAGATTAGCGACGGAATTATGTAATATGCCGACATAATTGTTACTTTTACTAACGGAATTAGTTACGTTTAGCGACGGAATAATTCTTCACCAAAGGTATTTTTTATATTTTGACTAATTTCAAAATGTTTTGAAAAAAAATTAAAAAAACTTTTGGCGACAAAATTTTTGTATGTAAAAGCCTACAGTATAAGTCTATAGCGACATTAATTTCGTTACTAGAAGTGTCTCTGAAAACGTTTACCTATCCATAGAAGGAGTTTTAGCGACGGAATTCAGTCGTTAAAAGACCATCTGTAAAAAGTTAAAAAAGGCTTTTTTTTTTGTTTTATTATATTTTGTACATTCAAAGATGTTTCAAACTATTAACCTTAATCAACCAATCCAACAACAATTAAATTCTTTGAACTAAGATTCATCCTTTACCAATTTTCAAGTTATAGAAATAAGGTTTAAATTATATACACCACCAACTAACACTCAATACAATAAATTAGATGTTCAGTAAATACATTAAATCACATCGTACAAATCCCAAAAACAAAATTATAAGTTTTACTGTATTTGAAAAAATATAAACCAGGAAGCTTGCTCCAAAGCCTACATAATATATCTATGTCCACAGTTGCTACTTGTTTCTCTTTGTCATCACAATCTGAAAAGGAGCATCAGTTGTACAAATATGTTTACAACAAACAAAATGAATAGAAGAAGACAGTTGTTAAATTTCAACCAAAAATCCAGTGAACACCAAAAATCATAGTCATGTGGACTAAAGAAGAAAATAAAGCAATTATATATATAAAAAAATATGTTGGTGTAAAGGAGGCATGTTGCAACAAGATACTTTATTATTTGTAAGTCAAATTGCGTCACAAAGGCACCAAGCGGCTGCGACTGACGTACATTAAGATATATACTAACAAGCTATAATTCTATTTGCTAGAGCTATGAAAGAGTGAGCAAACTGATGCACTTGAGGGTATTTGTGAGTCCAAACATTCTTATAGTTCAATGAGAATGGGATTCAAGGCCGTAGAAAGGAAAAGTATCAAATCATGGACAGGGGCGGAACCAGGAATTTTTTTCAGGGGGTGCAAATTTTTTTATTAATTTAATAAAAAAATTTAGCAATATTCCTTGTCGACAACAGTAATTAATTTTAGTCGGCAACAGACAACATAAATAATTTAATAATAAATTTATTTAATTAAGATGGAGTGATAAAATCATCTCTCACTGAGAAAAGGGAAAACTTTTTTTGGTTTCTTACGACGTTATAAATCTAATCCCTCTAAAAGAATGTCTGGATCAAGAAATTCACACACTATGCAGGCGTTAGTTTTTAAAAGCTATACAATCTAACAGAATCCCATAAAGAAGGTAACAATTTTTTCCAAAAAGATGTGCTTTAACAGTTCGGTTTAGCAACTAAGAACTACTATCAGATTGATTGCTTAAACTAAGACAACATTTGATCATAAATTCCCAAGAGGAATATTGAAAACCCACATAAAATCCAGACATAACCACAAACAACCTACTATATGCATGTCTATATTGAGCTCAAGTTTCTATTTCTATACTCAAACCAAGTTAAAGAACGGGTCAATTATCCTACACTCTTTCAAATCCAGGCTCGACCCAGATACCAAAACAACCAAGAATTGAAAACCCATCAAGGAAGTCAATAACTAAACCTCATAATCGAACCAAAACAAGCTATAGAACAAGCCAATCACGCCAAAAAATCACAATTTAAGCTCGACCAAGATACCAAAACAATCCACAAATGAATATCCATCATAAAAGTTCAAAAAATTGAAAGTATAATTGAATCAAAACAAGTTAAAGAACCTGTCAATTACGTTATAATATCGAAATCCAAGCTCGACCTACATATCAAAACAACAAGAGGAAACAAAACTTACCACTATGAGGTTTGAAGGAAGAGACAACAGACAAGCACTTTGCACAGTGCACTCAAGCGGCCAATAGCCTAGCGCGGCAGCACCCAGTAGCAAATCCCAGCAAATTAGCAATCGTCCGTCACCGGTCACTCCGTCGTCGGCGTCAACAGGTGGCACTGCAGCAGCTCGAGGTCACCGGTAGGGTGAGGCACTCCGTCAAGCAGAGCTGGTCGCGTCGCGTGGTTGGACGGCGTCAAGCAGTGGCACTTCGTCAAGCAGATCTGGTGACTAGTCGCGTGGTCGGACGGAGACTCGAAGATCTGGTTGCCGGCAGTCAGGCGTTTCTTCAAGATCTACTCGCCGGTCGGAGTTTCTTCAAGAATCTGGTCGCCGGTCGGAGATCTACAAGGTGGGTTCAGTCGGTCGCGTCGCCTGCAATGGCTAAATCTAGTCGCCGGTCGTTAAGTCTACTGTCTACCGGTGTGTGTGAGAGAGAGAGAGAGCCGAGTGTGGTCTCGGGGAACGGGGTATCGGGGATTGGGGAATGACGTCTCGGAAATGGGGTTGTGCGATTCCTGAAAACCAACCAAAAAAAATCAAAATTCAGGGGGTGCTTCAGCCCCCCCTCGCCACAACGTAGTTCCGCCCCTGAATTCATGGGTTTTTCGACCAAAGCATGTCCAGATTAAGGAGAGATTTGGTGGTATTTTTGATCTTTTTGGTGTAGATGGGTGAGACAAATAGAAACAGAGAAGGAGACACACATGTGTATGCGAGGATGGCATTTTAGGCCTCCCTTCTTTCTACAGAAAAATGGCATCTTAGTCATTCTTTGTGCGACATGGACATTGAGATACGACGGGTAAATACCAGTTTTCCCAGCATTAGATATGAATTAGCCGCATATGTGTATGTTTACACATATATGCATCTATGGAGTTTAGAGACTTACAAAAGTGTGAAAGGTTGATTATAGATCAGAGACATGACAAATTCTATTTGCTAGAGCTACAAAAGCGCGAGTGAGCTGATGCATTTGAGAATATTTGTAAGTCCAAACATTCTTGTAGTTCAATACAACAACAATGAAAGTAACGAATGAAGGTATTTCTAGCATTATAAGCTAGCCCCGTTTGATAGAGTTTTTTTTTTCCCAATATTGTAAATTGAAAAAAATAAGCGCGTTTAGCGGACAGTTTTGGTTTTTTTTTCCTTCAGTTTAAAAAATCAGTTTTTAAACCAGAGTTGTTTTTGCAAACTTCAAAAATAAGTTTCAGTTTTCAGTTTTGGTTTATATTTTGAGATCACCACCACCCTCCCACCGCCGACAGCCACCGCCCACCCTGACGACTACCAGCGGCCACCGACGGTCAACAGCCACTGCCAGTGACCATCGTCGGTGACTGCCGGAGGTCGGTAGCCACCAGCCACCTCCTGCCACCCGTCGACGGCCAGCCACCACCACTGTCGGCCACCGCCACGCCCCACCACCGCCACCGCAAACCATCACCAAAGAAAAAACTTAAAATAAAAACTAAGTAATCAAACACACAAAAAAAAAAAAAAACTGGGTTATCAAACACCCACTTGTTTTTGTAAAAAAAAAAAAGAAAAATTTTAACTAGTTTTTATTTTTATTTTTGGGTAAATTACACTCGGCACTCCTGAGGTTTACCCTAAACTACACACGGCTACCACTAACTTTTTTTATTACACTCCGCTCCATGAATCTCAATTTTTCTGACGGTGTTAATGGTGTGACGCAGAATGACTTTTTTGCCCGCATATATTAAAGTAAAGCAACAACAAAAAGAAGAAGGGCTATCACCTCTTCAATCTCAAGACTCAATTGTGTATTGACACTCTTGTTCCTCTTAAAACAATTCAGAAAACTTAACCCAGTACCAATTATTGGATATATCAACCCAGACCCCTTCCATGCCTATGATGAATTTGGTCCGGTACAAAACACATTGAATTCATGTGGTTGCCATCCCAACAGGTTGAGCTGTAAGATATGGTATGTCCCAAATCCTTGACTTTCTAAAACATATACACTCCACCACCACCTGAAGCCATGGTAAGCAAGCTTAGAGCTATTGAAGTCGCACCATTGGTAATTGCTTGTACCCTCTTCGCGACAGCTGCAAATGGAGTTTTTGGGTTTTGGCCCACACATGAACAGTATCAAAAGATAACCTTGTTGGGTCTTACGACACCATGTCTTTGAAGAAACAGCCGGAGAATCGTTAATTTCCATCACCATTTTCTTCACAGTCCCTTTCACTTTGCCATTTACACCACTAGTCAAACTCCTTCCATCACCATCGCCATCATTAATTTCCATCACCATCTTGGCTCAGGGCGTTTCTCTTTCTGGCCAAACTCGAATCGGGCTCATCAATCGGGTCGATTTTGGAGGGCCCTGTGAAGTCGGAGGACTGGTTTAACAAGCATGTTCTCGAAATCAGCTTCGGTGAACTCATTGCTGGGTAGCCGACGACGTCGTGGGGACTCTGAAGGCGGATTTTTTTACGAAGGATGCGGAGGTAAAGGGAGGGGTTAAGCATCAGGACGTGCACTCGGTTTCGGACTCGCCGATGCTAGATACGATGTCTTCTTTCCGGTCTACTTCGTCGTCAGACTCCTTCCCATTTACGCCACTAGTCAGACTCTTTGTTTATGCCACCAGCTGTACTTCAATGTATTTATCAACCAACCCAGAACAACCAGCTGTTACATCAATTCACATGGATTCAACCAACCCACAAACCGGAGAAAACTGAACAACCAAATTTGATTGAGTAACTCGAAACCAATCCACAGCGAAACCAATCATGAGTGGCTGGAGAAATGGTCGCAAAAGCTCCACGGCGAAATGGCGGTTGTTGCCGTTAGAAGGGGAAGAATGAAGGGAAGGAAGGAAGGAAGAGGGGTTTGTAGAAGGGAAAAGAAGAAGAAGTAGAAGAAGAAAACCCCTAAAGGGCAAGAGGGGTTTTATTCAAGAAAGGGAGGGTAGTTTGAGAATGAAAAAAAATCAAAAAGTAAGGCGTCGGGGAATCTCTAGACGGAGTTAAGGTCCCCGTCAAATTTGTGTAGCTCCGTGAAATGCGGGTACAAACCTCAGGGAGCGGAGTGTAATTAAAAAAGATAAGGGGGTCCGTGTGTAGTTTAGGGTAAACCTCAGGGTTGCCGTGTGTAATTTACCCTTAATTTTTTTGGAAACAAAAAACCAAAATTGAAAGTGTTGTCAAACAGAGCCAAATTTTCGATATCAAAGGTTGTAAATTAAGTAGGCTAAATTGAAATTAACCCTTATTGTGCCACTTTCTCTTGTCTCTCTCATAATAGCCCTCTTGCTTACTTTGGATACCAAAATTTCACCAATCATCCTTATCACTTATCGCATTTAACCTAAACATCATTAAGAGAAAAGCAATCTTTTGTGAATCATGACACTAGCCTCATGCCGGCATCACCAATGTCTACCTTGCCAAAATGCTTGCCTCTGGCCACCATACGCGATACCCTAATTCAATATACTGCCTTCGATTAGTGAAACCATCCACCACCATCGCTTCCCTATAGTGTCAATCGCCAGAAGCCTTTAATTTACACAATCCATCATAACCAATAGGTATTATCGACCCATTACGCCATCATTGGTGGCCTATTACTTCCGAGGCATTTGAAATTAGGGTTTTCACAATGATGTGATGTGATGTGATGTGATATGATAATGGTGGTGGTGGGAGGCACAGGTTCGTGTGATGAGGGTAAGAAACTTGTTGGGGCCAGGGAAGGGGGAGTATAAGTGGTGGTGGTTGTGGTTCCATGGTGTTGCTGGTTTTATTGGTAGAGGAAAAAGAAGAAGAAATTAAAAAGAAGGGAGGAAAGAATTTGTGTTTGAGACCCTTGTCATTTTTTGTTTTTTTTTGTTTATTATCTTCTTTTATCATCGTTTTTCCTTCAACCATTCCATCATACTTGATTCATCTCCAGCATAGCACCTCCTAACCACCACCACCTCCTTTAAACCTTGACCACCACCACCACTATCAGATCCACTTATCGCTGCTAATACCGTGAAATGATCCATAGCTGAATCTTCACCGACAACCCATAACAACATGGCCCCCGCCATCAATTCTAACAGATCTAATGGCAGCGATGACTTCTTCGAGATCGGGCCCTGCAAAGTGGATCAACCGGTACTACGACCGTGGTATTTGTACTTCTTTCGGTGCCGGTGCCTGATAATTAGAGAGCATATCCTTACGGGTATGGGATCATGATCTATAGCGGTTCTTCGAATCTAGATGGATCATGATCCATGCATTGTTCTAGTGCAATAATCCATATGGGGATGGATCATGATCCATACATTGCTCTACGGCAATCCATATGGGTTCTTGTCTAATCCATAGTAACACGAATGACATTGGAAGGTGGTACGGCATATGACGTGAATCGGTGTTTTTGGATGGTGATGATCTTGGGTAGTTGTTGATTGGTGGTGTAAGGTGGTTAAGGCGGCGGCAACAATTATGGTGGTGGTGACATTATGTATGGCAATGGGGAGCGGATCCTCTGTTGTGACTAGGGTTACAGCAGAGGTGCTGTAACCTTAGTTACAGCCGTCGGATAAAAAATGGACGCACCAAATTTTGCCACGTCACCCAACCCACTAAAAGCACGTCAAACAGTGCTTGCGGAGTTAATGGACCAAACTTCTTCCGTCAGTCAATCTTCATTCTCTTTCTCTCCCCCCATAAACACACACTAAAATCCATCTTCACCCATCATGTACTAATCCAGTAACATGAGCATTAATTTCTTTTACTCGGTTCCATCTCTAGCTCTACACCCACTTTTGAAGTTTAAACACCAAAAACATGGGGAGGAAGAAGAAGCAAAAGATAATTTCTTTTATCAAATCAAAAATGCCCAGGTGATGGAATAAATACAGTTACAGGGCCAAGTTTCCTTGAATACAATAATGAAACAATAAATCGACAAATCAATTAATGAACAAAACACATCCTGCTTGTCAAAAATCCTATGGCCCTTCGTGGATCAGCCGGTTTTACTCTTATCCCATGCCACTGTGCGAGTGTTGAAGACCAATTTCATATCAATTTCTTGGAGAAGAGAGGGAGTGAAGATCAAATTCCTGTTAAGGTACAACGAAAATTGCCTTCAAGATTGTGATTTTTTGGGTAACAGAGTAAGGAATTCAACGAGGTAGATCATTTCCGAGAAAATGGATTTCTAGAGAGGGTATGTTTCTGGAGAGACATTGAGCAAGATGGATCTTCCAGGGGTGGAGATGAACGGTTCCAAGAGGAGATGGACCGTAGAGAAAGTGAGTTTCTAGAGAGAGAGAAAGAGAAAGAAAGGAGAGAAGAGGGTTTAACGAAAGACTTCGGTATTTACTCCGCAAGCACCGTTTGACGTGTTTTTAGTGGGCTGGGTGACGTGGCAAGATTTAGTACGTCCATTTTGATCCAATGGCTGTAACTAAGGTTACAGCACCTTTGCTGTAACCCTAGTTATAGCAGAGGATCCACCTCCATGGCAATGAAGATGCAACCATTGTGAAGTGTTGGTTCAGCTGTGTTGATGAAGAGATTGTGATGAGATGGAGATCTGAAAGTAGTTGGTGGTGCCAATGGTGGTGGTGGTTGTACGGTTATGTTGATGAAGGATTAAAATAAAGTTGAAAAAATAATGGTTGGAATGGGAGTAAAAATCATAATAAAAAACCTAAAACTCTGAATTAGAGTTTTTAAAAAATAAGCTCAAGTTGACAAATACTTAAAGGAACCGGAGGGGAAAGAAACCATAAATGTATGTCAAATGTTGAATTTCTCTCAAGTTTACAAGCTGAAGAACAATCTGAAAACAAAAGTTCCGTCAAACGCTATCTAGGTCTTTTGGTAGTGTTAATGGATTTACTAGTAAAAGAAGATGAAGAAAAGAAGAAGAAATAAAAGTAAAGATTTGAGTAGCCAATTAATGCCTTGACTTATCATTGGACATTTTTCTATTATTCATACTAGCGTTTGGGACATAGGCAATGCCTGCACAAGCACAAATTATTATTTTAAGGTGGACTCCATCCGGGGAGGAAGAGAAAAAATATAGAAAACTAGGAGAAAGTGGGTTATAGGTAGTTACAAATATATATATATATATATATATATATATATATATATATATATATATATATATATATAGGGAGCTGATCCATTGACAGCTCTGGCAAAATAGGACATCTTGCCAGTGCGATCTGACCGTCCATCCTGAAAGATGGACTGCCCAGATCGCGCCTTTTTCATATACTGTCAGTCGTCCGCGACACTATATCGCGGACGGTCCAAATATTTTTTTTACTTTTTTTTAAGTTCGTCCGCTACATAATGTAGCGGACGATTTTTTGACAAAAATATCCTCATGTTCCATCCGCTACATTATGTAGCGGAGGAGTAGGCAGGCATTATTTTTTTGTTCTGTCCTTTCTCTAATTGTTCTTCTGACATCTCTCTCTCGTTTCTCTCAATGTCCTTTCTATTTCTCTGTCCTTCCTCAACCACAGCAACAGGATGAAGAAGAAGTGGAAGGTTCAATTTCTCGTTTAAAACCTTGACAGCCCTCTTGCTCTTCTTCCCCCCATGGCAGCAGTTGTTTATTCAGTCTGCTTTAATCGATATGTATTGCAAGTGTGGGGATATGGGTTCGGGGAGGAAGGTTTTCTATGGCTCGATGGAAAGGAATGCTATTTCTTGGACTGCTCTGATGTCGGGTTATGTCTCAAATGGGAGGCTTGAATAGGCTTTAAGATCGATAGTCTGGATGCAGCAAGAAGGCTTCAAACCAAGATCGACTCGAAGAAGAGGCTGGCGAAGGGGAGGAAGAGCGACCGGTATGCTCCACGCGTCGGCGATAGCTTGCCGGAATCGGTGGACTGGAGGGCCAAAGGTGACGTTGCTCCGGTCAAAGATCAAGGAAGCCGTCGAAAGTCCGGCCACCATCAGCAACAATGCCCTGCAGGTCACGCCGGAAAGTATTAACAGCGAGGTCTTCAGCCTCAAAAACCGGTCCGGCAGGGTCATGCTCCGTACACCTTTCAAGCTTTGGGATGGCCAAAACGTGGGTTCTTTCAACGCTTCCTTCCTCATGAACATTTTCCGGCCGGGCAACGCCACCGCCGGAGAAGGCATCGCTTTCGTTATCGCGCCGGACCTCAGCCTGCCAGGCAACAGCCACGGGCAGTACCTTGGCCTGACAAACTCGACCACTGACGGCAAATCTAGTAACCAGATCATGGCCGTAGAGTTCGACACTAGCATGTCGTCGTGATGGGTTCGTGGGTAAGCAGCCATGGCTGCCGTGAGAAGGTGAAGGCGAGGGGATTGGTGCGCCTGTGTGTGAAAAAAGAAGGAGAAGGGAGTAGCATCAGGTTGCTGCCTTGCGTGAGAGTGCATGTGTGCGTGTGTGAGGGAGAAATGAACAAAGGGAGAAGAAGAGCCACTGCCGTGAGGCAGTAGCACTGTTACTTGAATGTCTTTTCTTCGAGCCTGAACGCGAAGTCGCCAATGTCGGCGCATAATTTTAACGAGAGAAAGGACAGAACAAAAAAATAATGCCTGCCTACTCCTCCGCTACATAATGTAGCGGATGGAACATGAGGATATTTTTGTCAAAAAATCGTCCGCTACATTATGTAGCGGACGAACTTAAAAAAGAGTAAAAAAAATATTGGACCGTCTGCGATATAGTGTAGCGGACGGGTCGGAGGGGCAAAAAGGTAAAAAAGTCCGTCCG
Organism: Escallonia rubra; assembly: GCA_033065855.1. Lineage (NCBI taxonomy): Eukaryota > Viridiplantae > Streptophyta > Magnoliopsida > Escalloniales > Escalloniaceae > Escallonia > Escallonia rubra. The sequence continues at coordinate 158,440 of JAVXUO010003118.1, read as the reverse complement.
CGATATAGTGTCGCGGACGACTGACAGTATACGAAAAAGGCGCGATCTGGGCAGTCCATCTTTCAGGATGGACGGTCAGATCGCGCTGGCAAGATGTCCTATTTTGCCAGCGCTGTCAAGGGATCAGCTCCCATATATATATATATATATATATATATATATATATATATAGAGAGAGAGAGAGAGAGAGGTGGATAGAGGGGCTAGAAAGTAGGGGAGTGTTAGTAGATAGATATATTTTGAAATTACTTGAATGTCCATTGTTAGATTTGTTGGGAGATGGATAAAATGGTTTTAAAAGGTGGAATAAAGTACAATTGGAAGCTTATAGTAAAGGCTTCACCATAATAGTGCTCTATTGGTTATAATACTAGCGTTTGGGACACGGACAATGCCTCGGAAATCACATATTTTAGATTTGCAAATAATAAAGGTGGACTCCTCAGGAAGAGGAAGAGAAAACACAGTAGAGAGGGCAAGAGAAACTCAGGAGTAATAGAGAGTTATAAATAGATGGAGAAAAAGGTGGATAGTGGGATAGAAAGTATGAGAGATGTTGCGGATAAAATCCGGAACCTGATTCGCGAATAGACCTGCGCAACAAAAAGACAACACCGGTTACTCGCCGGAGAGATTTCCGGCGGGAAATCTCCGATGCTTAAGTCAGGAAATGCTTAAGATGGATTTAGTGTAAACTCAGATTAAATTACTTACCTCACATTGTTCTTCTTCTTTCCCTTTTATAGAGTCCACCCTACTTAGTGATTAGTTATTCTCCCTTTAACTCGGGAGTTACCAGTCTAATGAGGGGTCACTCCTCTTAATGGGCAGTTACCGCTATTAAGTAGGGTTTATTGCCATGATGGGTAAGAAGTGGGAACGTGGGGGGTTACTACTCTCTACTTCTTCATTAAGGAAGTAGCAGTTTTTTAGCGTACCAGATGGTGACACGTGTCACAATCTCTCAGATGTTATTTTATTTCCATATCATTTGCCCTCCATTCCATGTTCTTTTCGGAGGATATGGAATTATAGCATCACTACAGTTCCTTCCATTAGGAATTCGCATACTCGGCTTGGCCAAGTAAGGGAAAGGCAACCAACTCGTCTACTCGGCCTGGCCGAATAGAGAAATATCATCTAGCTCGTCTGCTCGGCCTGGCCGAGTGGAGACATCAACTAGATCATCTACTCGGCTTGGCCGAGTGGATACATATCCATTAGATCGTCTACTCGGCTTGGCCGAGTGGAGACATATCAATTAGATCGTCTACTCGGCTTGGCCGAGTGGAGACATATCAACTAGATCGTCTACTCGGCTTGGCCGAGTGGATACATACCAATTAGATCGTCTACTCGGCTTGGCCGAGTGGAGATCTTTCAAGGTGTTCGTCTACTCGGTGCGGACGAGTAGAGGCGTGTCAAGGTGCTCGTCTACTCGGTCTTGCCGAGTAGAGGCGTATCAATCTGCTCGTCTACTCAGCGTGGCCGAATAGAGGCGTGGCAACTAGCTCGTCTACTCGGCCTTGCCGAGTAGAGGCGTGTCATGGTGCTCGTCTACTCGGTCTTGCCGAGTAGAGGCGTATCCATCTGCTCGTCTACTCGGCGTGGCCGAATAGAGGCGTGGCAACTAGCTCGTCTACTCGGCCTTGCCGAGTAAAGGCGTGTCAAGGTGCTCGTCTACTCGGTCTTGCCGAGTAGAGGCGTATTAATCTACTCGTCTACTCGGCGTGGCCAAATAGAGGCGTGGCAACTAGCTCGTCTACTCGGCCTTGCCGAGTAGAGGCGTGTCAAGGTGCTCGTCTACTCGGTCTTGCCGAGTAGAGGCGTATTAATCTGCTCGTCTACTCGGCGTGGCCGAATAGAGGCGTGGCAACTAGCTCGTCTACTCGGCCTTGCCGAGTAGAGGCGTGTCAAGGTGCTCGTCTACTCGGTCTTGCCGAGTAGAGGCGTACTAATCTGCTCGTCTACTCGGCGTGGCCGAATAAAGGCGTGGCAATTAGCTCGTCTACTCGGTAGAAGCTAGGACCAAAGTAGCTCGTCCTTTCGGCTATGTTGTAGTCACAGTCGTGGGGTAATCAGGTAATTTTTTCCCCCAGTTATTTTACCGGATCTTGCCACGTGTCTGAGGTAAACCAACCATCGCGAGATCTCACCCGTTGGATGACACACTCGTTTCTATATAAGGGGGAAAACCTTTTACTCCTTTCACAACTTCTCATTTCTTCAAGTGTTGTTGAGAAAGGGTGAAGTTGTTTGGAGGCTTTGTTCAAAGGAGATTTTCCAAAGTGTTCGAAGGTTCTTCTCTTTCAAGTAAGCTTCAAACTTGTTTTCAAATTTTCTTTTGAAATCTCTTGTTTTGATCTGAAATTATGTCCAACTTGGATGAAGAAGCTGTTTCTGAGCCTAATGTTCAAGGCGTTAGGATAGAGCCTACCTTTGATCCTTTATTTTTAGAAATCGGAGTTCCCTTAGTTCCTTTCCAAGAGTCAATAGGGATCCCTGCTAGGGAAGTTTTAAGGGAGAGTGCTCAGTCTCCTAAGCCCTTTTGACGCGCACACTCTTAAAAGCAGGCTAAGCAGTTACGACTTGAAACTTCTCCGTGAGCGCTGCGAAATTCCGCCGACTATAAAACTCAGGCTCCCCGATGAGAATGAATCGGCCAACATGACTACACTAGATGAGATTGGAGTTTATTGGGACATGTTCATCAATGGTTTTAGGGTTCCCCTTCATCCTTTCTTTATCAGAGTTTTGAAAGTCTACGGCCTTGCACCCGGCCAATTTTCTCCTCATGCATGGCGCTTCATGAGTTTCTTTATCTATCAGTGCCATAAGCTAGGTTTAAACCCTAGGGCTCGTGTGTTCAGATGGTTTTTTACTATCTGTGCGATAACTAAGCAGGTAGGTTGGCAATTTTTGAGTCGGCGCTCGAAGGCCGAAGCCAACCTATTTACGCATCCACCGTCATCAAATCACCATTGGAAGGAAAGCTTTTTGTTTGTTAGATTGCCTAAGTCTCAAAGGAGGGAAGTCAATAGTGTATGGCTCCCTGAGTGCGAGACTAAAGCCTGTAACAAATTAAAAGAAACGGATCTGACAGAGACTGACCTTGAACACATTGGGAAGCTTAAAGGGGCCGAGCCTTTAGAGTCTAGGTATCCTTTGAGTAATGATTAGCTCCGCGAGTGCGGTATCATCTACCCTCTTGAGCCCCAAGATCTTGTTGACGAGGAAGATGAAGAGGAAGATGAAGAGGGCGAAAATGATCCTGGTAAAGCTCTTACCAAACCTTAAGTTCGTCTAATCATGAATGGTAATCTTACTTGTGTTTTATGTGCAGAAAACATGTCGTCACGAGCGCAAGGAGATCAACCATTGTTCAACGCCCAAGGAGTTTTGGGGGATATAATCCCTGATGAGCTAGCTCCGATTCATGGAGTCGAGGATGAGGAGATGCAAGACTTGGACTTTGGTGCTTTGGTTTCTGGGGGTCAGCCGAAGGCGACGGATACTCAAACCGAACACTTTTTCCTGGGCTTGAGTTCAGTGGACAAGGGCAAGGAGACTTCCAAGAAACGAAAGGTCTCTAGTAAGGCTGGGAGCAGAGCTACGTCATCTTATGTTCGTCCTGATACTCCGCATCGTCCTGCATGGGGAGTGTCCATTGATGAGTCCGTGTTTAAGTCTCCTCGAACGGCATGGGATTGGTCTAGCCATGCAATTTTTCCCATGGATAGGAAGACGCTGTCAGGCTATGGCATCACGGAGGCGGCCAATGGGATGGTTCAGCTAATGTCGCAGGTTTACTTCTTCTTCTCTTCCTTCTTTTTTAGAATGTGTTATATGTTGAAGGATTGAAGCATAACTTGCTTAGTATTAGTCAATTTAGTGATAAAGGTTTTTAAGTTATCTTTGAGGCTTCTCAATGCACTATACTATCCTTGAAGAACAATGAAACTATTTTGGTTGGTAGTAGAGATAATAATGTTTACTCCATTCAATTAAATGATTTAGTTAACAAAGATGTCAAGTGTCTTAGTGCTATTACTGAAACATCTTGGCTTTGGCATCGAAGACTTGGTCACATGCACATGGAGCACTTGAAAGATATTTCAAGCAAAGAACTTGTGAGGGGTCTCCCGAAGATCAAGTTTGAGAAAGATAAAGTATGTGATGCTTGTCAAATGGGTAAGCAAAAGAAGGTCTCTCACAAACCGAAGAAAATAGTATCTACTTCTAGACCCTTGCAATTACTTCATATGGATTTGTTTGGACCAATCCCTACTACTAGTCTTGGTGGTAATCATATTGTTTTGTTATTGTTGATGACTATTCTCGCTATACTTGGACTTTCTTTTTGGCTACCAAAGATGAATCTCTAAATGTGTTCACTTCATTTGCAAAACGTGTTCAAAATCAAAAAGGTTATTTGATTACAAACATTCGAAGTGATCATGGTAGAGAATTTGAAAATTCAAAAATAGGAGCCTTGTGTGATGACTTTGGGATATCACATAACTTTTCGGCTCCTAGAACTCCTCAATAAAATGGTGTTGCCGAAAGAAAGAATAGGTCTTTGCAAGAAGCGGCAAGAACAATGCTTAACGAATATGGTTTACCTAAATACTTTTGGGCGGAGGCGGTCAATTGTGCTTGCTTTGTTCTTAATAGAGTTATCTTGCGAAAATTTTTGTTAAAAACCCCTTATGAGCTTTTTAATGATAAGAAACCTAAGGTGAGCTTTTTTAGAGTCTTTGGTTGCAAATGCTTTGTTTTAAATACCAAGGATCACCTTAGCAAATTTGATTCCAAAACCTTTGAGGGTATTTTTCTTGGTTACTCTAATAATAGTATGGCATATAGAGTTTATAATAAAAGTACTTTGGTTGTTGAAGAATCCATTAATGTTACTTTTGATGAGACTAATCATTTTCTTCGGAGGACTAACATTGTTAATGTAGATGACATGGACAATGACTTGAGAACTTTGGACATAAGTGAAACACTTCAAGACAACCCAAAGAAATTGATCTAGGGGAGCAACAATCAAGTTCTAAAGGGGGGAAATGAGGAAGCAATCAATGATGCTTCAAACTTGGACAACTCTCACGAATTACCAAAAGATTGGACTTACAAAAAGGATCATCCAAGCGATCAAATCTTAGGTAATCCTTCGAGTGGGGTAAGAACTCGACGCTCTCTTCAACAACATATTAATATAGCATTTCTTTCCCAAATTGAACCAAAGAAATTTTCCGAAGCTCTACATCATGAATCTTGGATGCTTGCTATGCAAGAAGAGCTAGTTCAATTTCAAAGAAATCAAGTTTGGACCCTTGTGCATAAACCTCAAAACTTTAGGATTATAGGCACAAAATGGATTTATAGAAACAAACTTGATGAATCCGGAGTCGTGGTTAAAAACAAGGCTAGATTAGTGGCCCAAGGTTATAACCAAGAGGAAGGAATTGATTTTGATTAAACTTATGCACCGGTAGCTAGACTTGAATCTATTAGAATGCTATTAGCTTTTGCTTGCTATAGAGATTTTAAACTCTTTCAAATGGATGTCAAGAGTGCCTTTCTAAATGGTTTTATTTCGGAGGAGGTCTATGTGGCTCAACCTCTCGGCTTTGACCATGAAAAATTTCCAAACCATGTTTTCTGACTTAGCAAAGCTCTTTATGGTTTAAAACAAGCTCCTAGAGCTTGGTATGAAAGGCTAAGTAATTTTCTTTTAGAAAATGGTTTTTTAAGAGGAAAACTTGACACCACTCTTTTTATAAAATCTAAGGGCAATGACTTATTGTTGGTGCAAATTTATGTTGATGATATTATATTTGGTGCTACTAATGGATCCTTGTGTGAAGAGTTTGCTTCTTGAATGAGTAAGGAGTTTGAAATGAATATGATGGGAGAACTCACCTTCTTCTTTGGATTGCAAATCAAACAAAGCAAGGATGAAATCTTTATCAACCAAGCCAAATACACCAAAGAGCTACTCAAGAGATTTGACATGGAAGCATCAAATGCTTTTGACACTCCAATGAGCTCTTCATTAAAGCTTGATAAAGATGAAAAGGGTAAGGATGTTGATATTAAGCGCTATCGAGGTATGATCGGATCACTCATTTACCTTACCGCAAGTAGACCCGATATAATGTTTAGTGTTTGTTTATGTGCTAGATTTCAAGCTTGTCCTAAGGAATCTCATTTGATTGCCGTCAAGAGAATCCTTAGATATCTTAAGGGCACTCACGATTTAGGGTTATGGTTTCCTAGAAACACTTCATTTTTTGACCTAATTGGTTACTCCGACGCCGACTATGCCGGTTGTAAAACCGAGCGGAAAAGTACTAGTGGAGGTTGCCAATTCCTAGGTCACTCTCTTGTTTCTTGGAGTTCCAAAAAGCAAAATTCGGTTGCACTCTCTACCACCAAAGCCGAATATATGGCGGTTGGTGCTTGTTATGCACAAATTCTTTGGATGAAACAAACCCTTTTGGATTTTGGAATCAAGTATGATCACATACCTATCTTATGCGATAATACTAGTGCCATTGACTTGACCAAAAATCCCATCCAACATTCACGCACAAAGCACATAGAAATCAAACACCATTTTATCCATGATCATGTGCCAAAAGGTGATATTGTTCTAGATTTCGTGGACACAAATCAACAATTAGCGGATATCTTCACTAAACCTTTAGATTCGAAGAGGTCTACCGCTCTTAGAAGAGAACTTGACATGTCTTCACCTATGTGACTAAATGTTATATCTCTTGTGCTACTCATGCAAGTTGCACTTCTCATGCTTGAACATTATTTAATATGCTTAAAGCATGCTTTGGTTGATGTTTCTCTTTTCAAAATTATTGATTTTGTTGATATTCATTCAATCTCATTTGATTTGCACACACTCATATTTCTAAATCCTTTACACTTCCTATTTGTACTATCTTTGTAAAAAAAGTGTTTGGTACACCTTTTGATGGGTATTCAAGTACTTATGTTTTTATTGATTGAATGCCCTTGTTGGCAATATTGATTATCCATGGATGGATACATAAGTTGATCACTTTCACACACACCCTTGACCTTTTTCAATGATGTCAAAAGGGGGAGAAAATATTGTTGATTCATATTTGTGTGGACTTGATATGAGCATATATTACTTAAGTTAGGGGGAGCCCTATATTGCTTAAGATAGGGGGAGCTTTTTGTCATGATTTCTTCTCATGACCCCTTATGGTTTATAATTGAGATTTTCATGCATCTTTGCGTTTATTATCTTATATATCTCATATTATTTGAATCAATGTTTGCCATCATCAAAAATGGGGAGATTGTTAACCCTACGGTTATTTAACCTAGGATTATATTTGATTTTGATGATAACTAACATTGATGATTATGCTGTCTAACATGCATTGAGTTGATGAAGCAATAGGAACAATCTCATACTCATGCAAATGGATTATTAGACGAGCAACACGGTCAAAGACTCTCAACGGAACGCATCAAAGATGGAAATCGTCGATTGAAGTTTTCATGCTTTTATTTTCGTCTTTGTAAACTAGACATAGAGAGATGATCGTTACGATGACTGTATACCTAGAACTTGCCCATAGGTTTCCTTTGCATGCATAAAAGTTTTTCATGCTTTAAAAACAAGGAAACTGCATTTTCAGGAATGCAGTCGACTGCAAGTTGGGCAGTAGGGTATTACAGTCGACTGCATTGGAATGCAGTCGACTGCAATACTTCCAGTAGCCTATTACAGTCGACTGCAATGGATTACAGTCGACTGCAAGTTGGAAATTTGAATTTCCAACGGCTAATTTTTTGGTTACAGTCGACTGCAATGGGCATTGCAGTCGACTGCATTTACCGTTTGGCGCATTTAATGCCCCACCTAACTCCAAACGGTCATATTTATTCCCACCTCTATAAATACTCATCTTGGGCATTGTTTTCATTCATCAATTGCATTCAAAGCTCTCCTATCTTTCATATTCTCAAAGATCAAAGCAATTGTTCAAATCTCTCTTGTTTTCATTGATTTCTCATCCTTTTCAAGAGAGCATTTATTGTGAGCTTACATTAGAGAGAGATACACTTTCATAAGTCATCATACACTCATCTCTCTTATTCTAGTACTTCAACTTCTACTCATCTACTTCTTGAGAGTGAAATTTTGTACACATTTCTTCATTGAAAGGTTTTTGTATCAAAGCTTGGGGTTGTCAAGCTTTGGAGCTTTGGGTTTGTCAAAACTTGTTCTTGATGTGGGCATAGCATCAAGGGTTTGTAAGACGTTCGATCTTGACCTGTAAGGAAGATCATACTAGTGGATTCTAGGGCCTTTCAAGAGACTTCCTTGAAGGGGTGAACGTAGGCTTGTGGGTATATCAAGCCGAACCATTTAATTATCCTTGTCAAGTATCTTTAAACCTTTCTCTCTTTACTTTATCGTTTTACATTTGTGTTGAGATTGATTGTTTGTTTATTTGAGTTATTGAGATTGAGGTTTGTTGGTTGTTAATTTTTTAAAGTAGTCTTAAAACCCTATTCCCCCCCCCCCCCCCCTTTAGGGTTATTTTATTAGTTTCACCTACCATACAAATACTACAACGAAGAAGATGCGACGCTAATAGCCAGAACGGCTGGTCCTGTGGTAGTGGTGGATTGGCCTCCGGACGGCAATTGTAAATATGATTTTATACGGGTCAAGGTTCGCATCAATCCCTTCCGGCCGGTGGTGGCCGGGACATACATTGAATTGATGGATAATCGGAGGCCAGGATGGATTCCGTTTAGCTATGAGAAAATATTTCGGGTTTGCTTCAGATGTCGTACGATAGGCCATTCTAACTATATGTGCACTAAATCTGTGGAGGAGGCTAGCTATGGGGTTGATCAGGGGTTCGCGCGATCGCCACTGGCGACGCACTTAGAACTATTTCAGCAAGACCATTGGGCTTTATTTGACGATCAACTGTTGGCGTGGCCGAATACTAATTTTAATCGAACAAGTCATGTGCAATTAGTAGAAGGGGATGGACAACTAGATTTGAGGTTTCACTACCATGATCGAAGGGAAACAATGGACACAGAACAGTCGGTCGAAAACTTACAGGCTTTGATTATTGCAGATGACTCCTCTTTGGAGACATCATCGGCGCAGGCAGCAATCAGCCGACGACGGCGACAGGAACGCTGGAGGGGGCATCAGCTTCGGACGCTGGGTTGTCGGCAGTAACATCGTCGGCCGGAACTGGGGAAGGTGGGCGGCACGGTATGGCGGAGGAGGAGTCGACCCTATCCCGGGTTTCCACGTGGCTGCGGCAAGAAAGAGCGGTGGGCATGCCGACGTTTCATGCATGCGGAGGCCAGATGGCGGCAGCCGAGGAAGCGCGGCGAAGCGGTGGTCAACAAGTGCCGGCGGTGGCCTTGGAGGAAGAGCGGCGGCAGTTTCAAGGCGTGGACCTTGCTGTCGTCGTCTCATCTGGAGAGATGCAGACAAGGACAAGCCAAAGTGGGGAAGGCCAGCCTGGTGGGCCTGAGCAGAGTGGGCTAAATTTGCTTCATGGAATGGACCTAAAACCTAAGGACAGGGAAGTCAGGGAAGGGAATAAATGAGAGCAGATTGGGTCGAAGTTAATGGGCCTGCACGAAATGGACAAGGAAGTCAGGGAAAGGAATACAAGAGAACAAAATGGGCCGAAAGTCATGGGCTTGCACGAAATGGACAGGGAAGTCAGGGAAGGGAATAATGGGCTGAATGTGCAAGGCAATATTAAAAAGGCCAGTGAACAGCCTATTGACACGACCAATATAAGCATGCAGATTTTAGGCAATGGAATCGCACAGGGATCCACGAACGGCCCATTAGTACCACATGTTCCACAAACGCACACTGGGGTGGCTCGAGCACGGTTCTCAGAGTCCTTGCTGTCGGGAGAGACGCCTCGGGCAGCGATTATGCCAGGCTTTCATATGATCGCACCTAGCTTTCCCGGTAGCTCGGTTCACTCAGCCCCTATAGAACAACATTCGGACTCAGAGACTGACCCCTCGGAGGAGTTGGGGGACTCGTCAGCTACAGCATATCTCTCAGTAATTTCTGTTTCTTCAGATGTTGGGTTCGTGGTTCAGGCTGAGTTGATAGTTGGAACGTCAAAGGCTTCTCATTCCTCCCAGGAAACTTCGGAGAGCTCCCGAAAATGTATAGCAGGGGTGACTGATACAGAAGAGGCTCCTCACAAGAAACATCGGGCAATAACTAACCAGCAACCTCTGCCGCCAGGTATGGCGCCTTCATTGCCTCCGTTGTTATATATAGATATGCATATTGATATGGATATTAGTACCTACTGTGTGGTTTCAGTGGTTGTCCCGCAACAACCCCAATGGTATCAGTGAAACTTTTCAGTTGGAACTGTCGGGGGCTTGGGAACACCCTCACAGTTCGGGCGCTCGGGAAAACTCTCCGAGCGTCCAGGCCAAATGTTATGTTCCTAATGGAGACCAAAACCGAGGTACAAGTTATATCTAGGAAGCTAATTCGACGCGGGTTTCCTTCGTCGGTAGGGGTAGACCCTCTTGGGACTGTCGGTGGACTATGGGTAGGGTGGGATGACTCGCTTCAAATGAAGTTAATTTTTAAAAATGCGCACCTAATTTTGATGCAAGTAACGGATGAATTTAGGTCCTCATGGCATGTGGGGTTTCTATATGGTCATCCGGTCATGTCTGAGCGACGAATAGTCTTGAGGCAGGTAGCGGTGATTTTGTCCTCATACAAGGGGAATCTGATGCTTGTAGGCGATTTTAACCAAGGCCTTTCCCTCATGGATAAATGCGGCATTCATCGCCATAATATTCCAGGATGTACGGACTTGCAGGATTTCCAAGACTCTCTAAGCCTACTAACAATCGACGTGACAACGGGTGTACTTATGAGGTGCTCGATAGAGTGTTTGCCACTTTACCTTGGCAATCCTTATTCCCGGATGCAGAGGCCAAAAATATGTCCATCTTCCGGTCAGATCATGCCCCTATTTTGTTGAATACTAAGCCAGCGGGGGTACGGTGGGGGCGGCCTTTTAGGTTTGAGGCTATGTGGCTTCATTTCCCAGGGTGCCAACAATTGGTGCGAGATGCTTGGGGTGGCCGGATTTTGGGTTCACCAATGTACCGAGTGGTACAACGGCTAAGAGCCATAAAGATTGATCTCAAGCTCTGGAGTCGCTCAACAATTGGGAATTTATCCGAGCAGATAAGCTCCCTGCAGCAACTCATCTCTGACGGTCAGGCACACATAGATACACAGGAGGAACAAAGACGGGATCAGGACTTACGAGCACAATATGATCACCTTTTAACTTGCGAAGAAATGTATTAGGCCCAAAGGAGTTGCGAACGGTGGTTGCCACTAGGGGACCGTAATACATGATTCTTTCATTCGTCTTGCCACATTCGTAGGCAACGAAATCATGTGGCTTGCCTACTGACGGCCGCCGGGACCTGGACTTGCAATGAGCAGCAAATTCGATATCTCTTTTAGGATTACTTTGAAGAATTATACTCCTGCTCAGATTCTGAGGGCAACGGGAGTAATTTAGGAGACTACTCTATCTTGAGACATCTGCGATGTCGACTCACTCCTGCACAATTAAGAGAACTCGATCAACCCTTCTGTGGGTCTGAGGTGGAGGTAGCCGTCAAGCAAATAGGGGGAACTAAGGCTCCTGGCCCGGATGGTATGCAGGCGCTGTTCTTTCAACACTACTGGTATCTTCTGGGTCCATCAATCACTTCGGCCGTGCTGTCGATTCTCCACTCAGGTAAGATGCTGAAAGAAATCAATAAGACCTTCATTGTCCTGGTTCCAAAGAAATCGCACCCGGAGTCGGTCACAGACTTCAGGCCAATCAGCTTGTGTAACATCCTTTACAAAATGATCGCGAAGATCATTGTTAACTTACTCGGCCCGGTTATGGGCTCGCTAATATCTCCATTCCAAAACGGCTTTGTTCCAGGTAGACATATTCAGGATAACATCGTACTTACTCAAGAGTTAGTACACTTCACTCGGCACCAGACGACCGGACGGAACCCAGTAGCTGCATTGAAGTTAGACATGAGTAAAGCCTATGACCGAATTCGATGGGATTTTCTGGAACATGTGTTAGCCTCGATTGGGTTTTCCTCAAAGTGGGTGACACTGATAATGCAGTGTGTTTCAACTGTTGCATATTCAGTACAAGTGAACGGCAGGCCAGGTCCCTTATTCAAGGCCAGGTCAGGACTCTGTTAAGAAGACCCGACATCCCCCTTCCTCTTTCTTATATGTGCAGAGGCTCTATCTGCAGCGTTATGTCAGGGCGTGGTGTCGAATAATTTGAGAGGTATTGCGATATCTCGCAAGTCCCCCCCCCCCCCCCCCTCTCATTACGCATCTGTTTTTCGTAGATGACAGCTTTCTCTTTTTTCACCTCACTTATGACTCTACCCGCTACCTCCAGCATACCTTAGCAAGCTACTGCCACCAGTCTGGCCAAAGGATTAATTACGGCAAATCCAACCTTAATGTGAGCATGAATAGTCCTTGGAGGCTTGCCAAATTTGCAACACATATGCTAAAGGTCCCGCTGAGTGCGGGATCAGGCAAATATCTGGGGATACACCTGGAGGTTGGATCACAAGAAAAACATCTTGGCAGGGATAATGTACCGACTCAGGCAAAAATGCCAAGGCTGGACAGGCTTATTCCTTAGCCGGGCTGGTCGCTTGACGTTAATCAAAGCTGTAGTCTGGCCTATGCTTAGTCATTATATGTCAGTCATTCGCTTACCGGGGCACTTTTGTCAGGAAGTTCACTCCATGCTTGCTAATTTCTTCTGGTCTGGAACCACCTCCGCAAGACACCTTCACTGGATCAGCTGGAAACATCTGTGCCAACCCCTATACCAAGGGGGTTTAGGCCTGTGCAATAACCAGTGGATGAACCAGTATCTCCTTGCCAAAGTAGGGGCCCGCGTTCTTTGGAATCCAGAAAGTCTGCTCAGCCAGGTGCTCTTAGGCAAATACTGTCAACGGGCAAAATTTTTACATTCCAAACCGGACAGCAGGAGCTCGTATAGCTGGAAAGGCTTGCTATTTGGGCAGGACCTACTCCTAAAGGGACTCTGGCCAGTCACTTGAGCCGTTCCGCTCTGATCAGATACACCAATGGACAGTCGCAGATGTTATGGACCCTCAACAGGGATGGCTCCACAAGAAACTGGCGGCTCATCTACCTGAACCTGTGGTACAGGCCATTCGGAGCTTATATTTATCGCAATATGGGTATCCAGAACAATGGTATTGGGTAGCCTTGGCTCATGGTGAATTCACAGTTAACTCAGGTTATCGGCTTTTGGCATCGGAAGGGTGCAGGGCAATCACCTATCCTAACCTACCGCTGAACGTGTGGCGACGGTTGTGGAAATTTAACCTCCCTCACAAGCTTATACTTTTCCTATGGCTATGTTTATGGGACCGCCTTCCAACGAGAGTTGGGTTACGCCACAGGGGTAGTGGCACTACCAACGAATGTTCATTATGTAGGCGCTCGGAGGAGTCTGCCTCGTATTTATTCCTCTATTGTGAGGTAGTGAGGCCTGTATGGTTTGGAGGATACCCCGGGCTCAAGTTCAGCAACCGAGAGTCATCCCTATCAGACTGGCTAGTCCAATGGCTTTCTACTCCCTTCAATGATAGCGACCACAGGGGTTAGGCCTTCCAGATTCTGGCTTGGACTCTTTGGGCCATCTAGTTAGCGCGCAATCAAATGGTGTTCCATTCTTCCAGTTTTAATCCGAGCAATGTTATTGTGCATACTAATCGCATGATGCGGTCCAATTCTGCTGCCTGGTCTGTATGCCAACAGAACCGGGAACGGCAGCACAAGGGGGTAGGATCCACTATCCAACCAATGCAACCACATAGGGGGTCAAGCAGAACTATTACTCTATTTTCTCGGGGGTCTCCCGAGGTGCCGAGCACTGCTATCAGGTTACACTTTAGTATGGTTTGGGTGCCTCAGAAATTGTGTGTGGGTATAGGTATGGAAGCAGTGGATGCGAATGGCCATTACGTAGGATCCTTTGCGCGGGCGTTATGTTGAACGGATAGATCTGTGGCATCTGTGCTTGCTCTAGCTTATACTGTCTACTGGGCTTTGAGTCATAATTTCTTTAATCTCAAGTTATTTACTCATGATGCTTCCTTGTTTTTGCAGTTGTCAGGGAATGATGATCTAACCACAGCAAGTTCCCCAGCCCTTTTTAATTTGTATTATAGGTTGGATGACACTTAGTACTGCTCTTTAAGTGTGGCGGGTCGACACGGTCTAGCTGAAGCTCGAAGATTAGCTCGTGCCGCCGGGAGAGGGTATATCCCAGTAGTCATGGACTGGCAGGTTCCAGGTGGCCAGGCTATTTTGCGACCTCATGCGGATGTGGCAGTGCAGCGACCACCATAGGGCGGGTTGGGCAACTTGGATCATTGTAAATATGGTTGTGCATGGTTGTGTTTATGTTTCAGTATGTTTGTGTCTCTGGGTTGGGTTCTATCAAACGCTGGTTCTTGGATGATGGTATATATAGTAGGTAACGTTCTTACCTGATTTCAAAAAAAAAATATTGAAGATTAAAGCCTAACAATAGCCTAAATACAGGATAAAGATTAGAAATACAGCCACCGAAATACAACACCAGATAATGGCCACCAACCCAATCGCCAGACACCTGTCCCAGTCACTGCCATGTTGCCTCAGTCCTCGTGCACCCACGCCGGCACCAGTGACCTATTTGTACAAAACCCATTAACTTAATACCAAACCCACCCATTCATTTTGCCATCCTACTTTTGAAGAAACCGTGTCTGCAAGAGAGATCAGTCCTCTCAATCCAACATGAGAACTCTACTAAGGACACAGGAGAAAAATACCCAAAATTCAGACCGACTTTAGTATCGTGCTTTGATATTCCGATGCCCAGCCCAAGTTGCAACCCAAAGTCCCAAACGAGATATTTCCTGCAAAATCACATGACATCGTCATGCAATTTATATCAAAATGGCATACACGTCTGCTTTTGCAAGAAAGAGTGAAAGTGGGAGAAACTTCACACTTCTCAAAGAGCCAAAGCTAACATCTCAATTTAGATAATATAGAGAAAGAGTTCTTATGAAAAAGGTTGGCTGTCTTCCGTATACTTAATCATACATAGCACCCAACCCGTGAACCGAGCTTAAGAAATACTACAATAAAGAAATGACTAAGAAAATGATATTGCACAAAATTTCTATGAGATGACCAAAAAGGCCCATCTGTACACCGTACCTTTTAGAAATTTTTAGTTACAGCCTAATTTTTATTGCCTCTTCTAAGACAGACTTCCCAAAATCCTTCTCAGTCTCTCCTTGTGCTGAAAGAGTTCGAGGAAGCAAAGAAACTTCTAAAGAGCAAGAGATTTACAAGGACTAAAAACTTACATGTCATGGTTAGCAAGCACAGTGAAACACAGAATTACTAAAGCACTTTGCTTTGCTTGCAACCTTTCTAACACCTGTCTCCGTGTGAGACGAAGACCATGCACCACGAGGAGAAGCGTGAATTCTGTCCATTATGTTGATCTGAGGGGCCTGGAGACTAGCCTTAGGTGAGGATAAAGCCCACTGCATGCCCCAAATAGCAAGTGGCCTCATGTATATCAGAGACCGAAAATGCCCGTCGATCGTCCACCCCTCAGGAGTTTGGAAGGAGTATCTGCATATCCCAACGTTTATATATAAATAAAACCAAATCAGGGAGAATGAAAAATGCATGAAATATCAAGGGAAATGTTGAGCAGCAAAAGCTACTATGTGAATATGGGCTTAACGAAGAAATATGGATACTATAAGCAAGAATCTTAGTTTATACTTCCTCCGTTCCACATAAATTGATCATATTCTTTTTGCATGCAGATTAAGGATTTAAATCATATATTGTGTGTTTCTCATTCTACCTTTTAGAGAAAGCAGGGGAAGAAAGTGGGTCAATAAAGAGAAAATGGGTTAGTGGAGTGCTAAATGTGGAGGGAGAAATAGAATAATAAAAATCTGAGAAAGTGGGCAAGAAGAGAAAAAGTGAATTGGTGGAGAGTCAAATGTGGAGAGATAGAATTTAAAAAGTGTAAAAAGGGTAAATATGTAAAAATATGTATAGAAGCTTTCTTGATTTGGAAAGTGAGCAATTTTTGTGGGACGACCCAAAAAGGAAATATGATTAATTTTTGTGGAACGGAGGGAGTACCACGTAAAGAGAATCTACCATATACTTCAGCAGTTCTAAATTGCCAGCCTATGATATCTATAAACAAAAATTCGTACAAACAAAGACGGAGTGAATTGCATCAGTCTCTTGTTCTTTTTGCATATTGAACCATTAAGACCACCTATTACATATATATAAATAAAGGTATACAAACAAGGACAATGTCCCCTGCATCGCGTCAGTTTCTTGTTTCTTTTTGCGTGTTTAACCATCAAAGCCATTTCAGTAAAGGAAACTTGAGCTATAAAAGAAAAAAAAGAACACAACTATAACTCAATAGAAGCACATAAAACATTTACAAGACTTACCCATATCCCTCCTCTGACCAGCCTGCTGTAAATATACCTTCAGCTGTAGCAAACCCTTGTTCCTCCATTCCAGCAAGTATCATGGTTGCAGCAACACCATAGGTCACCCCGGTCCATATTTCACGTGACTGCATGCATGTTTCATCCACCTTTCCATTGGGATACATCCCGTTTACAGCACCCATCCTCCCTCCTCTGATTTTCATTACATTGAAATCATAGATCTTTTGAAGAGAGCTACGGATCTTATAATTGTCAAAAAGATCAGGCAAGCCTGAGGATGCCGTATACCATTGGCCAGCCAGTTGGTCGGTTTGGATTGATTTACTATTACTGCTTGACCCACTGTCATAGTTAAAATAAGAGCCATTCCAAAGTTTTGCTTCAAATACTGATTTGGCCTTCAAGAACTTTCCTTTATATCTTTCAGCGAAGGCATTGTCACCCAGCTGAAGGGCCATTGCTGCCGCAGCTTGAAGCGCAGAAAGCCATAAGCAACCACAGTATGCGCTTATACCATGAACTGTCCAAGTATCATATGTCTGGTCAGGAAACCCATCATTCTCAATGAGACAATCACCATCCCTATCAAATCGCTCCATGTATTCCATCGCAGCACAAACAGCAGGCCAGACATCGGCTCCAAATGACAAATCTCCTGTTGCAGCAAAATCTCTATACACCTGAAGAACAAACTTTGGGTTTAGATCCTTCCACCTACTGGTATCATGTATGTTATACGCGTTCATCTCATGCCATGGGTCATGAGTTCCTAGATCATGGGGAACTGCTCCTCTAACCTTGCGGATTCCCCAGTTTCCTTCTGCCAGAAATTTCACTTTTCTTCCATCCTCAGATAGGACAGCTTTTGCAAATTCGCGCTGAATACTGAGTTCAATCTTGGGAAATAGCTCAAGAAGGGCAAAAGATGCATAAAAATGAACATCATATGTACACCACATTATATACTCGACACCTTCTAAATACAGGAACCTGCCCACATCTTCGCTATCATTACGTGGCTCCAACAACTTTGAGGAATTTGCAGGATACTTTCTGTCTCCACAAGGAATCACTCGGCTGCCATCACTTAAATAAGGAAGAGTTGTTTTATCATCACCCTTTGAACCATTGCAGGCAGTATAATCATCACCACCAATTACCTTGGCTCGATTTATGACCTGCTTCTCTGTCGTCACTGACTGGTGCTGATCAGTGCCGACGTATGAATCTGGTGAGTCTGAAAGGAGAATATAAAGCAGTTAGTACTATTGTACAACATCTAACATACATCCTTTCACACCAACCCATAATTACGATAACTTATACAACTCTATAAAGAAGTTGAAAAAAAATTGATCTAAACTAGTTCGGAAAGCCATATTCCTTGCATAATAATTATAGAATCGTCATGCCAATATCACCCTATTCAGCTTTAAGAGAAGCAAGGATAGGTAAGCAAACAATTTAACTTTGTAACCGATTTAAGCATCCTTTCAAATCATCCAAGTCTATCATTGAATAACTTCATCTTCCTCCATATTTTTACCGAGGAGCTGAATGGCGATGCTGGGGTTACAGAGAACCAAAGAACAAAAACAAGGAAATCAACAACTGCCAAACATTTTGATTGCAAACCACTCTTTTGGCTATAGCTCAAAAAGAAGTGTCACTAAGTGGAGCAAGGTCATAAACTCCTTAAAATTATACGATAGTCATACGGGACAAATTCATTTTCCAGTAGATACTTTCCTTATCCCCACCACCCCCTTCCCCACCATTGCTCCCTACCAATCAAATTCACTCATGCCCGTAGCTATTACCAGATGTCGCATAGCAAAAACGAAAATTAACCAAATGTTTGTCAACAAAGGGCCATTATGTGACATATGGCAGGGCTGACATAAGATGTAAGCAAGATGCAGATTGCCAATATGCAGTTAACAACTATCAAAACAAACGCGGAAGATTAGATAAGTACCGATCCAAACTGTCCCACCAGCGACCAAAAAATAGAGCTCGTTAAATAGTGTAAACTTGTACCTGAAAACATCACCGGATGAGTATGAATCAATCATGAACAGATATAACTTCTAGAACACTATGCAAGGATTATTTGCAAAACAGCAGGCACAAGCTGTAGGGGAACCTGGTCTAGACCCTGTTTGTTGTGGCTTATTTGAAAAGCTTATAGCTTATTACTTTTTAAAAAAAGCTTGAGCTTCTCCATAAGCTATATATATAAGCTTTTTGAAAGCATAAGCTATAGGCTTTCCAACTAAGCTATATATATATATCATGTTTTTTACAGCTTTTTGAGCCATAAGCTATAAGCTGAGTATGACCTTCCTAAAGCCAAAATAAGCAACACTCTAGAAGTACCTAAAGAGGTGCTTTTCCAGCTTATGCATTTAATTTTCAGAATACCGCTTATTCATACCGAACAAGCACCGATACCTCATACGGGTCAAGGTATGGTGTCCAACACCTACGGACACCTAACCGACACCTCCAGGCATCTGTCTGACACCTCTCAACGGTGTCTGAAATTATTTTTAAAATTATCGAACACTGTGTTGGACACTTCCTGAAGAAGTGTGTATGGGACCAAAATACAATATCTCAAACTTATTCCGGGGTCAGCGCTTCAATAAATTAAAATCTGGAGCTTTTTTAGAAATGAACTTTTGAGCCAAACCCTAATCAAATCGACCCAAACCTTCTGTCTTCAAAGTTTTCTTTTATGTGGCTTCTGTCTGCCTAACCAAGAGAAAAGAAGATGTATCACATACACAACCAAGCTTCCCACTAGAGGACCTCGTCGGCTTCCAGAAAAAGGTATCCTTCTTCTCTCTCTCTCTCATCTCTTTCTCTTTTCGTTCTTTTTTGTCACCAAAAGCATCCAGGCCAACATCTCCAACCTCATTTACAGACCATCTGGCTATATAAGACCTCTCCTTCATGCCTTTGGTCCTATGTATTTTTTCCTTCTTCCTTGTTACTATTGAGAATAATCTTGGTACTATTAAGACATTTGGATGTTTTCTTGTTACCGACCTTTCTTGTTACTTTTGAGACTATTTCATGTTACTTTCCTACTCATCCGTTTTGAACAAAACTCAGTTGCTACATTTGATTGTTCATTTTTATGATACACATAAAACAAAAGTACATTGAATATTCTGCAACGCACTGCGGTGTCCAAATTTTGGTTTTTTGGAAATTGCGGTGTCCGGTGTCCCGGTCGGTGTCTGTGCTACCTCTTTCATGCACTTTGCCACGTGTCACGTGTAAGTGTTTTCTCTTTTTTCTT
This sequence comes from Escallonia rubra, assembly GCA_033065855.1. NCBI lineage: Eukaryota > Viridiplantae > Streptophyta > Magnoliopsida > Escalloniales > Escalloniaceae > Escallonia > Escallonia rubra. The sequence goes on along the minus strand of JAVXUO010003118.1, from coordinate 138,447 downwards.
CCTTTTTCTTAAAGTCATTTCACTCTTTCCAACTCACACGATGTTTAGATTTAGATGATTCAAGTTGGTATTCATGGATTTTGGGTCATCAAAATCCCTGGAAATATAACTCTATACATATACCATTAACTAAAAGTTAGTAGGGTATTCCTGTCAGTTTATGAAATCTGATTCTACAAATTGTAATAAGCGCTGCATACCGGCTCATAGAATAATCTTTTTATACTATTCTACACATAAGCTGCTCGTAGAAAGAGAGAAGATTGCAAAAAAGGGCGTCTACTTTACTTTTCTATGAGCAAGTACCGTCACGCGGAACCACTGTCGATAGACAATGCAACCAAAATGATATGGCTAATGGTCTGAGAGCAAACTGGGAGGGCAGACGCTGTATTAAGGGCCGTGTGCCTCCGGTGTTAAAACCATTACCATTTAATTAAAAGTGTTGCATGACATAGAACCTACTTGACATATACATGGATACGGAGGCAGCCAATTACAGCATAAAGAAGAGTCAACTATGGCCAAGGCCAAGATACATACGACAATATCACTCCAAATGCACCCTCGTGGGTGACCCTGTAAAGTGCGACGGTGGGGCATTGAGCATGGCATGTCTATAATCATAACATTGACGCATGGCCCCTAGCAAACTAAAATCGATACTTTAGGCTTCCATATGTTCACTAAAGCTGATAAAATGCAGGACTAATGCAAGTATCAATAACTTGCATAAGTTCAAGATTGAATTACCATTCTGGTAGCCTGTCGTCCTTAAGAATAGGACTTTGCCATTTCTCAATCTCTTCTTCCCACCGCTTATAATCTGATTGAAATGTCAAACATTAGCTAGATTGAGTACCCAAAAAACAAAGAGACAACCCTGCTAGCATTGATATGTACAACATCCAAGCAGGTAATAACTACCACAAACTATTATCTCATATTGAAGGTAGAATTGCTAAACTCAAGAAATCATCAAACAGCTCCTCAGATGTTCTTACTTGTTAGAGCATGATGTACCAAGTCCACAGCAGCCCTCTCAGAAGTGCCACAGTACTTGGCGTATCTCCTATTAGAAGACGAGCAGCAAAAAAGAACCAGATTATGATTAAACAATCATCAATAGCTTGAATATAAGTGAAAAGGACAATAATATATTACCATGTTGCATCCTAAACGAATTTCCTTACATGCGTAGATTAAGAAAATAAGTGCCTGAAAGAAATATAGAGAAGGAAGCCAAACTGCTTAATACTAGATGGCTTACAAACTTCAATGTCTTTAAGTGTCCTTCATCTGGAACGTAAAAGTATTCAGTGTCTAAATGACTGTGGAACTAGAGTGTGCAAACGACGGAGAAGAGAAGATCGGAAAGGAAGGGGTAGAGGTAAGTTTCTTATATGACCCCTCACGTGCTGGAGATGCAACCTTAAATGCTTGAATGTGAAAACACGGTTCAAATAAAAAAATCTCACAAGTAACTAGGGTTACTTCAAGCATAGAAATTATCAAACACGGATTTTCTCCTCCAGGCATGGTGATGAGTAAACAGAAGATATTTGGTGTGGGGTGTTTCTGTTTTTTTTTTTTTTCCCTTGGCTGGTAAGGTTCAAAGCCTGGATGGTAAGGGTGCTTAAAGTGGATTGCTGCAAAAGAGAAGTGGTTGACAGAAGGGCTGAGGAGAAACGAGAAGTGCGCAAAACATAAAAACAGAACTATGGAGAACCTGACCTAAATTAAAGTTAACAAAGCATGGACTATAAAAGAAAACAGAAAGAAGTGAGCTAAACAGCAAAAGAAAAGAAAAGTCAATGGGATGAGTCGTGGGCGAGACCAAATTAAAATCTTAAGTTGGGCATAGACTGAGCAATTTGGCCAGAAGTTCTTTCATTGGCTGATGCTGGGTCCAAAGGCGAGACAATTTGTGCTGCTTCACACTTTTAAGGTTTCGGCAATACTTCATCAGTAGCGACGGGGCAAGAGGATGACGCTTGATGACAAGGACAGGCGACGATGAGGCTCTGGCAAGGAGGAGCCTGAGAGAATAATTAGAAAAGTATTTGATGATCGCAAAGGAAGCAATGGTGGTTGACGGCTGTTTCAATGACCTTGAAACGGCACTGATCATGCATCTGTTCCAATTTTAATTTTCTTTTCCTGGGCAGAAGTGTGAGAGAGCAGATTCCTGAAATATACAAAGGAGAGAAGAGCAGTGTTTGGTGGATCAGCTATCCTTTGCCTCCTTTCCTATGGTGGTGATGGATTATGACTATACCAGAACATGCATCAGAATTCACCCCCCCCCCCCCCCCCCCCACCCCCCACCCAACCAAGTGTGTTGGAAATTCATAGACAGAAAGCAGGGATAGCTAGAAAAGCACACACCTGAAGAACCGAGGTGTGCTCTGAAGCCACTAGAGAAAGCGCTAGCTTAACCCGTGCAGGGGATCCATAGCGGCATACACGGCCAAATGGCACACATCCTAAAAACTCAATAATATCTCACTCTAATAAAGTAAGGGGATTACATCGCTCAATAAGAAAACAAAGCCATATACTACCTGGCGAGAAGAAAACCTAATAACATATATGAGACTAATATACCCCAGTGACATGACATTACTTTAAATAAAACCTAGACAAGTGGATTCGTAATTATTTATTATACCACGAAACAGTGAATAACAATAATCCCAAATAACTGATACAAAATTCATTCTATCATTTAATCCGGATGTTTTTAAGCCGCTTTTACTACATATTGCATCACTTCCTACCAAATGAAAATGTACAAGACTACAAGATAACCAACTAGAACAGCTGAATGATATCCTACAACTTGTTTACAAGTTTCAACAAGTACATTGGATTTTTGTTAAGGGCCTGAGGAGGGTGTAGCCCATGCCGCTATGCATATATAAAAAGTTTACATGTCAGCCAAAAAAGGGTCAGCAGTACAAAAGATTAAGGGTATGTTCAAACCCGACTAAGGGTATGTTCAAACCCTTGTGGTTTATGGTTTTTAGTTTTCAAACAAATAAAAACTAAACCCTCTTTTGCTTTTTATGTTTTACAGAAGCAGATCTGTGTTCGGATAGATAGTTCTAATATTCGATTTTTCTTCTTTATACATATACACCTCCAGGCCACCTCCGAAGCACCACAAGTCACCACCATCAAACTCACACCAGCCCCATAATCAAATTCACAACACCACCACGATCAACTTCTCCTTAGAGGAAGAAAAGGTCAAATGGGGCATTATTAATAGCGACGGTGTCGGACTCTGTTTGGGCCCAATAATATTGGTAGGAGCAGATACGTGGGGGCGACGGTGGTGGGTTGATTGCGGTGAGGTTAGGTCACGTTGGTAGTCCACGTGGTGGTGGAACCGGGGGGTTGGTGGTAGTGGTGGATGATGGCAGTTGTAGACCGGTAGGAGCAGATCAGCGGGTGGCGACGGTGGGCGGAGGCAGCAGTGGATTTAGGTCCAAATGTTGTCTCCATGGTGGTGGAAGTGGGTTGTTGGTGGTGGTGGTGGATGATGGCAGCTGTGGATATGGTGGTGACTGGTGGTGGTGGATTTTTTTTGGCGGTGACCATGATGGCCACGGTGGCGATAGCATATTGCCTGGTGGTGGTGGTTAGCTTGGGGGTAATTGGTGGCAGTGATGGAAATGATGAAATGAGGAGTTAGTTTTGCAAAAACGTGGGTTGCAAAATGCTTCTACTGAAGCCTGAAGGTTGGATCTCAAAACAAACCCAAAACTACAAGAAGATGTTTTGATCAAAAAGCCCAAATTGACAACTACTTTAAAAAAATAAGGAAAAAGAAAAACCAAAACTGTGCCAAACATCAACTTTTTCTCAGTTTACACCCAAGGGTACAAAAAACAACTAGACGATGGTTCAAATTCAACATGAGCTTCACAGCTTTTTACTTAAAGATTCATACACAATATGGCCCTAGATTAGAGTGCAGTAGATACCATAGTGTCCCAAGACTAACTGAAACCTCGAAAGTAAGAAGTAAACCAACCTATGATATGATTTTCCCTTCGAGAATTTAACTCTCGGGGATGACCATGCCAGAGCAAACGCAACTGTGCACTTTCCATGAGGTTCAACCCATGCTGAAGCAGACACTGCAGCACAAGGTGTTTCCCCGGCTGAAGAAGGCATGCTTGGCCCAGTATTGAAATTCTCCGGATCGAAGTGCCCATCCTTCAGAAACAAACAGGAGTCAGCAAAGATAAAAGTATTCAGGGAGATTCATGCATCAGAATGCACAAAAGATTGGTTACATATCATATTGTAATACCATGACACAAGGTCAAACGGTCAAAACCCCATTTAACTTTTTATTGGTTAGTCACTGGGAGAAAAGGATAGTGCATGCATGACGCTCCCTCCAATGCTTGGTCTACGGAGGTTTGATAGGACATAAGTTGAGAAAAAAAGGCCTGTATGGTAAAACGAAAACACTAAACAACAAACATGCCAATTCGAAGGAGTAACGGAAAAATCATCGATGGTAGTTACGCAGGCAGGCAAAATCCAAAGCTGACATAGATAGGGATATTTAAGATGGATGTGTTAGGTTATATAGTGCAGAATGGTCAAACTGTAGTCAGGTCGCCTCCCAACTAGTTGCGAGGGAAAAAAAGGAAAAGATTCAAATAATTACCTGCACCATTTGCCCCCACATATCTTTTGCTGAAACGCAGCTCCCCTCTGACAGCCCAAAGAGCGGTAATACAGTAACACTGACATTCTGAGTTTCACAGGCAGCTATGGCAAATGTAACAGGAGGGTTCTCTTTTGCTGTCCTGCAATGAACTACTATCAAAATTAGTAGCACTCCTCTGTGATAATGTTCAGAAACTCCAATAGAACTCATTGCTGGCTAGACTGGTGCATAGATAGCAAGAAAGGCTCATTAAAAAATAACCCATAAAAATTTGAAGTCAGTTATTCAAAATGGCAAAGGAACATGAGTTTAGACATTATTAACCTCGTAACGTGATAATCTGTGACGAAAGTAAGTGCTTTAGTTACTTTTTATGATTATTTCTTCGCCTTTTTTTCCTATGATGCTTTTTGCTTCTTTGTGTGTGTGTGTGTGGTGGGGGATGTGTGGGGGGGTTGGGGGGGGGTGGGTGGTGTTGTTAGGGGAGAGGTAAGGGAGTAAAAAAGCTTCAATGTCAACAATCACCCAGTTAACGGCAGTGAATTTTCTGGTAACAGTGAATTTGTGACGCTTATGAGGTGTTGAAAGTCCACAAAGATGGATGCACTGCACATATGGATTGTAAGAAATTACTCGTGCCTGATGACAGTTTACGAAATTATTCAATCGCAATGCTCTATGAGACTTTAGAAGAGCAATCTTCTTCAGTAGGATATATATATATATATATGGGAGCTGATAAAATGATAGCGCTAGCAACTTAACCCAAGTTGCTAGTGCGATCTGGCCGTCCACGGGCGAGAATGGACGGCCAGATCGTGCGCCACAACAGCGAATTTTTTCACCGTCCGCTACATAATGTAGCGGACGGTAAATTATCGTCCGCTACATTATGTAGCGGATGGCCAAACAGCGCTAGCAACTTGCTAGCGCTATCAATGGATCAGCTCCCTCCCTATATATATATATATATATATGAAACTCTGGGTGGATCACGCTTGGAATGCTCGAACTATGATGGTGCTTGTTACCAATAAGGAAACCACAAACGTGACAACAATGGCAGCCACAGATGAAGGTAATAATGACAATGACACATAAGCACGGGACATCACAGATTGGTTTCGCATAAAAGACAAGAAATTGAAAGAGGAAATTCCAAGGATACAAAAGAGAGGGTGAAACACTATTGAACTTAAGCTGAAAATCAATTCTTAAGCAACCACTTATACGTGTCCCTATAGGAAAATAGCAAACCCTGAAAAATCCGACATTACAGAGTATGCCTGCCGCCAAGATACTAATAAACAATCAAGATTCCTCAATGATCAAATCCAGCTGCAATTCAATCACTACCCTTTCCACATGTTTAAGTAGTAAAGTGGGGGGGAAGGGAGGGGGATAGGGAAAATATTACAAGATGGTGGTACTTCAAATTCTCAACTGTGTTAAGTTTATTCTGATAGGAGAGTTTTATCCACGAGTATATGTTAGGCCTCAGAAAGCAGCAAACGAAGTTACAAGCAATAAATATTATTAAGAAAAGCTTTGAAGTGGTGGAGTTATCTAGAGAAACGCTGAAGTCTTCTTTTTTGCTGCTTCTGTTCTGCTGGTCAAAGGGGAAAGAAGCCCAATGAAGCTTCCTTCGAGTTTTTAGATAGATTAGATGGCTGTATAGATTTATGTCGAGCTGTGTACAGGGGCTGCGCTCCTTTGGCGCCTTTATCAATAAGTATTTTACTTATAAAACAAAATTTAAAATACACCTGTCGGTGAGCATAGGCAATATCCTACAAGTTGAAATGTCGAAAAAAAATTTACACTTCATATATTTAGGTTTTCGGGTGTTGAATATGTCCAACCAGTAAAGAAGGCTCTGCAAGTTGCATTCTCCAGTCAAAAGACCAAAAGGTTGACGCTCATCAACTAAACGCAACTTTTACGTATATACCTCCATTAGGTTAATGTATCAAAACCTCAGGTTTATGGAATCTTGCAAAAACCTTCCATTAAGTAATTTTTGCACTAGAGCTTACCCTAAGAATGGGCTCAACACATATATCATGCTCGACACTCCCCCTTACCGGTAAAACATACTTGCACATGGAGAGACAAATCAACAAGATCCACAGCCACCACAAGCAAAAAACATTTGTGTGACTGATTGATGAGAAATAGCTACTGATGGGGCCAAAAACCAATTCGAGGAACCAGAGGGCAATGGTGCAAGAAATGTATACACTATTTTCCCTATTTGTCAGCCGTATACGGTTGCTTAATATGTTCACAACATTTTTGTGCAGGCAAGATCTTTTTACCTCTTGCAATTAAACGTAAATCCGTTCCTACATAAGAGATAAGAAGTGAGGGTGGGGAGCAGAGAGAGAGAGCCGGGGGGGGGGGGGGAGGCTTGAGGACATGGTCAGATGTGAATATAGTAAAAGAGAACCATGTACTTGATACAATAATAAACATCTTAATGGGAATCTCCATGTCAAAGAGTGCCATGTAAGAAAGAACTTTTATGGAGATGCTACTCATTGAAAGCACAAGCATTATAAGCTTGCTAACATGGCTTTCAGCTATGTTACCCACAATTTACGGCAAGAAGTTGCATATGTGTCATCGTGCAAAAGAGTTATCTTCCTCAAATGTCCAAACCAAAATGGAAGCACAGAAAAACATAAAGATGCCATCGATAACAAAGGGGTACATATACTTGCAGATACGCTATGCTATGCTATAGGGAAGTCGCTTCGAGGTTGAAATCCTAGTGATTGGTCTCGAGTTACATCGACACTGAGCAATTTGCTCTATCAGAGTTTTTGCTAAGCTTACTAGATCTTGAGTTGAAAGGTTTGACTCATATAGCACAATCAGAGTACCTTTGTCTTTCCACTTATCCATCCCAAATTCACACCTTAGCCATGCCATTTATGTAATAACTTCTTAAAGTTCCTTAAAATTCTTTCTTGTCGATTAATATTTCCTGATCTGGAATTTAAGTAACAATTGACCAAAAACCCATAGAGGAAGCAAAACCAACGTACATGATGAGTATCTAAAAAGAAAGAGGAAAGAAAAGGATACAAAAATATATTAATGGACACAGGGGACTCTAGAAACCAACAAAGCCTCCTTGATGGTGGTGGACAAGCAACACTATCCGGAGCCGCCCAACCAAAAAAGGAAAGACAAACAAGATAAGACATCCAGAAATGACAACAGTCACTGCGGAGGTTGGACCAACCAGTTACACTTTCCTTTTTAGATTCATGAATATTCATCCAAGCAACATTATATCATCTTTCTCCCAATAAAAATAGTAACAAAACCTACATGACTTGAGCATTCATTCGTTAGTTATGTTGGCCTTTGACAGTCTAAGCCTCCCATTCGTTAGCTTAATCCCCCCCCCCACACACACACACACACAAACACAGGCTCATTTATATCTACTTTAACACTTTTTCAGGAGAGTTATATATTACAACTTGCTTACAGCTTATTATGTACTTCATTAAGAGCTTGTTCTAAACATCTTATTAGTCCTCGGAAACGGCAACCTTTCCAGCAAGCACCCACACTGAGCTGCTTCAACTAACTGGAAGGCTAATTAAATTCGATAGTGAGTGTGCAGACATGTACAAACATTCTGTAAAATGCCACAAGTACATCCTTGTTCTATAGACCCCAAGTATCTAAAGTAAGCATTTGACTTCTTAATAGGATGATATAAAACATCCGCAACTCCCTGTAATGATGATCTACTTTTTATGGCTTTAGACATCAAGAACTCGGACAGAGTTGGTTAACCTCGGGTTTATTTAACCTAACAAATAAGGATACTATGCAAGGAATATTTGCAAACCAGCCGTAATAACTAGCTACTAAAGTTTGATGACTTGCTTGTGATGTAGAAGTACTCCAGAGACTCCATCTTCGCCACTATCACAAAATGAAAAACAAGAAAGGTTCAGTATCTAACAAAGCCACAATCAACGCGTATAGTCAAAAAAGAACAACCAAATACTCACATAAATGGTTCATTTACATGGTCGCCTGATAGGTGTGAAATTCCACCAATTGAATTCTGTGCAAAGCAAACAATTGCAAACAATGATGAGATATACATGTTTCCATTATGTCGCTCAGAGAAATTAACAACACCTACAAGCAAACAATCTTACCGCCCATGTAAGGAGAAGGCTGACTTTTGCCCTTTCCTTCCCAGTATTTACCAACTGAAACAGAAATAAGGAACATTCAGTCTTCTAAAATGCCGGATTGTTTTTGTTATTACAAAAGAAAGGAATACAATGCCCTAAGCAAAATCCCAGGTCAAGGTCCCTCAAATAGCTCTGACAGAAAGAGCATAGGTTTACAATCGTGATTCTATTGTGACCCACGACCATTCTTTCTGACATAGACACTACTGAATCTTGTATCATAAGCATCACTAATAAAAAAATTCACTATTAGAACAAAAACTAAATGTGAAGTAAAAATTAAGGCATGATTTTGCTTAGTCATGTCAAATCATATTTGTATCAAGGTGCTATTATCCCAACAATCAGAGGTTTATCGACTGTTTGACACTTCTAACCAATATTTAAACTTGTTTTAGATTCGTTAAGAACCATCTGGACACAAGTTACACCTACCGATTTGTATCGAGAAGAACCTAAACAAATTAGTTCTTAACGTAAAGCATGATACACGTAAAGGGGGCACTTTTTAACAGCTTAAGCTTTTGGAGGGGGAAGTGGTATTTGACCAAATAGAATTGTCTAATTCCTGTCTAACTTGGAACAAACACAGAGAAATTTATTCCCCACTCCATCCTGTGCTACATTGAATAAAAATACTTGACATGATAATAGAGCTCTGGTCTCAGCTTCAATTGTTCTGGCTTGCTATTGGTCCTCCTTATAGGTTCGATTTTTCATGGCTTTTGTACCCTGGTGTTTATTTGTCTCTGCGCGTGCATCGGGCACGTGAGGGGGAGTGCTAAGCATGAGACACATAGTTCCCCCATTCTCTAAAAACTTGAGCTTTTAAAGCAAGTGTCTACTAGCCGCGACAGTCGTGAGATTCTAAACACTTCAGCAAGAAACATCCCCTGGGTGATTCAGTTAACTGCTTTCACCAATATGTGAATGCAAATTTTAGCATTTTTTGCTCAAAGGCAGTCCTAGGGGACAACAGACTGCATGTTCTTACTCAAGTGCTGAATAGAATAGTTGCAGGGAATAGCAAAACGTTTGGTAAGCAGGACTTTAAGGTGTAGCGTGCAAGCAAGAACAACCCTCTACCATTTCAAGCTAGGAGATCTATATTACAAGAAAACGTATTGATTACGACATCAAATTCCCCTCCAGATGATCCTGTGCTCCAAAAATGAACGTCAACCACAATAGACTACTTCCAACGAGCTTGATGGAAGTGTAGCATCTAATCACTTTCATTTTAAGCACGCTTGTAAAATGTAAGACACCGAGAGTCATACATAAAATAAGACATTGAGAACTTAAAACTTTGCATCTGAATCAACAACACCAGCACACCACCTAACATTAGTTCCTTTTTAACACTTAGTAATCTAAGAAACTAGAACTATTGCATATACATACTTATACAGGAAGCGCATCTCTACCCAGGGCTGAGATGACTCCTATTTACCAACCGCCAGTGACCCAGGTAATCTACCCACTTTTCACTACTCAAAGATTCCCGTAAAGGTCCTTTCTCTCATTTTTCTTTTACCTATCTCCGTCTCTCTCATCCACCACCTCCTACCTCTCTCATCCACCATCTCCTACCACCGCCATCAACTAGAGCTGCTCTCTCCCCATCTCTCTATGCCTTTCTTAAACCTATCACCACCACTATCATCAAGATATAGTCAGATCAATGTACAGCAGAACTGGCCCGATCCAACAAACACTGGCTTTTTCAACCACGGCTGTCATCATCTTTGACCACGACCACCGCCGTCTTCATTAGTCACTGCCATCTTTTTCTTGTCCTACCACCACAGTTTGTTTGGGAAAAGTGGGTTGAACGGTAGTAAGTTCACTTGGTGTGTTTGATGACAGCTACAGACTGCATATGGTAAATGATTTTATCTGGCGATCAAGGACTGAGATTTCTCTCCTTTTTTTTTTTTTTTTTTTTGCGTTTTTATCTTGAAGATGATGATCTTTTTTCGAAAAATCCCTCATCAAAGATGGTTGGATGATGATGAAAGAATCTAATTATATATACATATGAAAGCCTAAGCTGAGAAAAAGTGGCCACATCGCCGCCTACGTGGACACTCTCTTAGTTCGCCATGTGCACTTTCCTATTTTGACTTTGTGAAAGCATTTTGAATTTATTCACCTAGGTAATAATGATTTGGATTCTTTCTTTCTCTCTCTCTCTCTCTCTCTCTCTCTCTCTTACTCGATTTAATTTAAATCCTTTTTGTCATTTAAAATTCAATCAACTAAATAGATTTTATATTTCTCTCTCTTCTATGTCAACATGTCCCATTTAAAAATTTTAGTTATATCTTTGCAATTTCATTTTTTTCTACGATTTAACTAATTCTCTATGTATTCCCTTTAATCTTAAATATTTTCTATTGTTTAGAGAAACCAAATATTCTCTATCAGTTTTTTCCTCTAACTAAGATGATCTCCCTCCTTTTATTTCATTACAAGTTTATATACATAATTTACTCTCATTTTATTTTCAATTATTTGCTACATATCTTTATTCTTTTCTTGGTGGTCTTGAGTGTTACAAACCTCAACACACGGGTTATTATAGTTAGAATAACCAATATTGTTGCTATTAGTTGGGTCAAACTATTTCTATCATTTCATATACTCCCTCCGACCCACACAAATCGATCACTTTTTTTTCACGCAAATTAAGGATTTAAGTCATATATTATGTGTTGTCCATTCTGTCCTATAGAGAGAAGAGAGGAAGAAAGTGGGTCAAAAGAGAAAATGAGTTTGTGGAATGTTAAATGTGGAGAGAGAGAGAATAAAAAAGTGTAAGAAAGTGAGCCAGAAGAGAATAAATGAGTTCATAGAGAGTCAAGTATGGAGAGAGAAATAGAATATAATAATTATAAAAAAGATAAATATGTAAGAATACGTAGAGAATCTTTCTTAATTTGGAAAGTGAGAAATTTTTTTTTTTTGTGGGACGCCCCAAAAAATAAATATGATCATTTTTTTGTGGAACGAAGGGAGTATTAATTTTTCATCTTCATTTGTTGCTAAAAGTTAGCAATTATTACTCAAGTTCACTTTTAACAACAAAAATTGATAGAAAAACTCATATAAAAAGGTGAAAATTATTTTTTTTGCCACTACAAATTTTGTAATTGTTATTAGGCGTACAAGTAAGACATCTCTCAATCAGTACTTTGACAGTTGTTGCTCCCGTTTGTAATGCACGGGATCAAAACTAGTAATGGATGATGATGAATGAAAGAATCCCCAACTAAGTTGGCCTTTTCTATTCAAATATCTACATGGATTGAGTCAGTTTTATCTTTTATCTGTTTTGGTTTTCACGAAAAATGATGAAGCATATTAAATTTGAGAGGATGGGTTTGAAGCAAGTGTAATCTTTTTTATTTTGATTTGGACAACAGTTTTTAGTGCTAGATGAGTGGTTATTGGTCGGTGCCATGATCCATTTATATGCTAATAAATGGAGAGGATTGCGGTGGTGGTAGATAGAAAAGTGGAATTAAAAGTAAAAGTACGGTCTTGTCCCTTTACAACTTCATGATCAATACGCCCTTGAAACAAAAATGGAAACTAAGAATGATGCCCAAAATTAAATTGTCCCCTAAACACTGCGCTGGATAATCTAGTGCACTGCGGTGGTGAGGTGCTGGGTTATTTTGTAAAAGGAAGATGCGAGGGTAATTTGATCACAATGAACAGTAAGCTGGATAATCTAACACTAGTTTTAAAGTTTCTAAGAAAAGCATCTTGGACTGTCCACATGGCAGGAATGGACGGTCCCACAAGGATTGGGATATAGGGAGCCATCCCAACGCTGGATAGGGATGCGCTCCCCATACATTTTGGAAGAGGTCCAGGGTAAGATTGTGTTGTGTTTGTAAAAATCTGGCCAATATTAATGAAAATTCAAATGGGTCTCTCTCTTTGTTGATTTGGAATGGGTGTCGATGATGGTTTCTTTGTTAATTTTGATTTTGGAATGGGTGTAGATGATGATCTATAGGTGCATTCAGATTAAGATTAAACATGTGTTGGTAGAAGTGAGATGGTTGGCATCTCATGACAAGCACGGGGACAAGACAGAATTTCTCTCTTTTTTTTTTTTTTCCCTTTCACAATGCAAAAGAAAAATGGCTATTTTGGTAAAAGGACACAGCTCGCCAGAATATCTGGCGCACTGCTTTTTGGCTTTTTAAAAAAGCCATCTGCGGCCGTCCACATGGCAAGATTGGACGACGGAAGATAGTTGGAATGGGAGAGCCCTTCCCAACGCTGGGTAGGGATGGACTCCAATAATACTCTTTTGACGCTAAAGGTTTGAAAAGTGTCACTGACAACTCTTTTAGCAACCAAAGAGCGTGGAATTAGGCATAGTAAGCCATGCTCTATATTGGTCTACTATCCCAACTTAATTGATTTGCATACCGTGTAAACAAAAACAGCAGTGGGAAGACTACTGTCTCGGTAGTTGTGTGGTATAAATGGTGATATTTGGCGACAAGACACTTTTAGCTCTGGGTCTGGCTCACCTGGAGATAAGAGATAGTTAGAAAAAAGCAATAAGTGAACTGTTAACAGATGACGAGGACAAAAGTGAAATAATACCATCATATATTGTCCATGCCCTTGGAAATAGTGCGTGATATGTGGAATGCTGACCGCTTAAATTCCAGCCCCATGATGATATACCATGATCGGAGGGTTTCCTGTACAAAAAGAACAGTTGAAGTAATAATCTGCATCAATACTACTTTTTCCAGTGAGCTTTTACTTTACTCCACAAAGGACTAAAAAGAGGGGGCACTTTTTCATAGTGGCACCTTTCAGCTCATTAGTGCTTCAAAAAAAAGGAAGGGTGTGGATCTAGCGAGATCGCTTCACGTGTGTAAGCAGGTATCTCTTAAAGAACATAGTACGGCAGGAAAAGAACAGAGAAAATAAAGTGCTCTGTCCTACGCGATGCAACTAATGTTACTAAGCTTCTATGATGCTATCTTTGATGATCAGTTGTTAACTATGCTTATATATACCTTTAGTTCTTAAACGAACTATAATTACACATGACTCCAAAATGATTGCATCAATAAACTAAGCTACTCCTCTCATTTCAATTTCTAAGTTCCCCAGGTGGGGTTATAGTCAATTTTACATCATTAAACTACGAAAAAACAAAATCCAGATTCCACGGTTAATCATTTTCCCCTTTTTGTAAGATCCAAAAGAAAATTGTTTCAAGGCAGGTATAGTCATAAAGAATATAACACGTATGTCATACCTGCCAAAACTAGTTAACGACCTTATACCAAATTGATCTATCGTCTTGAAAATACACAGGCACATATAATCTCAATGCTTAACTAGAGCAGGTCCCAGAACATCTAGCCTCTACATCCTAGAAAAAGCGCATCCAAGGAATTTTGGAAAGCCGCGTCCAAATCTGGGACGCCTCCTCAAGCCAGAAAAGAAGAAGGCAGAACGTAAGAGTCGATATGCTGCTTCACATAAGACCCAAAGAAGGCAGCATCACTCCTCTGCTCCTCTATTAGCCCAACTCCTCAACAATTCCTCAGCAAGAGCAACACAAACTTCTGATCAGTTTATAAGTACCACTACAGCCAACAAAATGCACAAGATTCTACTTTTCTCAAAATGGACGATAGGTAGTTACAACACATCCTTCTTATACATCAAGCACACCTGAAAATCATTCATCGACCTCCTATAACAGTCTTAGCGCACAGAAAAAGGCCACGAAGAGAAAAAACAGCTCCAGCTCCACCCATAAAGCTTGAATGGGAGATCGACCAAAGAGCATCAGACTCCCTGCAAGATAGCTACACCACTTCCAAGGGGTAGACATAAACAAAAAAAATAAAATTAAGCCAAACTTGGTCAATTTTTGTCTCGGCTCGTGCATTAAAAACCCTTAAACGAGGTGTAATGCACCGACCTTGAATTGGATTTGCTAATTTTGCCTACTTAAAGAGTGTTGGATAGGTAATTTTGCAGAGGATCTCGCCTTGGCAAGTTATTCAAGATTATTCGATTAGAATCCACTTTTTTGGAGGGTTTTTTTTTTGGGGTTTATTTCTTTTCTGGTTGTCTAGAGCACTTTCTTGGTGCTTTAGACCTTTTCTTTGTGCTATTTGGGTCACACCCCTCTTAATACAATCATCATTATTTGTACATAAAAGAGAATCACTGTTACGGATATAGAAGAGGGAGCTGAGGAATTCTAGGAAGATTTTAAAGGGGCGCTTTGGGGTCAAAAAACCCGCTCCAGACTAGTATTTTGGCACCTCTGCAGAAGGTAAACCTGCAAAAACCTATGCTAACGATGGTGTGGCTCGAGCTGATATTTGTGGGCCACGTCTCTTACATTTGAACTATTGTTGTCTTTCTCCATTTTTCATCGAGACTGTCCTGTGTATGTCCCTTTCCCAACTTCTTCTATTCCTCATTAGGTTAATGCTTGTTTCACTTGACAGATTTCTTTTTTTTAAGAATTGCTAAGCTAATTATCAACTGGCCGCTGCTTGCCAATTTCCTGATGGGGCCGACGAGTCGAGTATTATATTATCTTGTCATGATACAAAGAAAAAAAGCTGTCTAGTAGAAAGAAAAACTTATTGGTTTCTTGACATTGACGAAATGATTTCATCATTATAGATTCGATTATGTTGATGCACGATCGGGGGCAAGGCGATCAACATATTGATTTACAGCCTCAGCATTTTCCTTGAAAGTACAATGAAACAAAAAATAATAATTAAATATTCTTTGCTTGGAGATTCCTGGAAGGCCACTGAAAAGTTTTACAATACAAATGACCCTATATTTATCTTGGATGACTGCATAACTAATTTGTTTCACAGTTTCATCAATTCATGTAAGCAATCGTGATACGAATATTGAAAGATAAGATTTCAAGAAGCAATAAGATATGTCAACAAAAGATGAAACATCATAAATTTCGTACCCCAGCCCTTCATGTTGACCCGGTGATAAAACCGATGCATATTGTTTATTTCCACCTTCTCGAGATATAAAGATCTGTGTACCAAATAAATAAACGGGTCAGTAAACCAAAACCATAGCTGGCATTTTGACAATAATTGCAGAATCTATTAAACCAGTCATCTAAAAGACTAAGCTAACCAGAAGGTGTGATGATGTGCTACTACATGTGGCCTCTTATGAACATGACACTAAACTTACTAGATTGCTTCAGTTCTAACAATATAAATGATCATAGAAAGCTATGAAGTGGAATTCTTTCTCCTTTCTCTTCTTTCTCCTGCATCATCTACCACCCAAAACTTAAAACATGAACTTCTGCTGATACAACATTCAAGCTTTTGATGGCATTACTCGCTACTAAAAGAAATGTCATGCTGATAATCTTATCCATGTTTTGTTTTCAAGGCAGAAAGATCACCGCTTCAAGAGATTAGCGACAAGTGATCTAATTTCATCAGCATATCAGCAAAAAATATTTGTTTCTTCTTCGCTCTCCCCCTGTATCAGCTCATCTAAATAATTTTGTGCAGGTACAAACTTCTATTGATAGGAAGCGGCACTTCTACATTTAGGAGAACGTCACACAGCTGAAATCGAGCCGCCACTTTCTACGCAACCTTTGGGTTCATTTTGAGTTCCTCAAAACGACGACAAAAGGATGCAACAGAAAAGGACTTCTGAATAAGGCATGACATTTGGAAAGATGACGTGAAAAAGCACATTGTCCATGCACAGACAGATTATATCAAATATGCTTAAAACTTTGAGCCAGCAATTTATAAACAAGATGATAGCTGAAGGGTGGAGCTTTACAGAGAACTGATTGGCCATCATAGGAGAAGTCTCACATGTGCCAGGAACTATTTGAAAGTGCTTGAATTCGCCTCGAAAACCTCTAGATATGCTTCCACTTCTGTGGCATTTAAAGCATTGAACCACCATCAGATGCATAAAATTTTGGTATAGGAAACGACAGTCAGCTTCTAGCTAACTTGCAACCTACCCCATCCCTCCAAGCGGAACCCCATGAGATGCTGATGGCTTGCAACTCTCGCGCGTGAAAGGATCGATTGGTGCTTTCTGCATATGCCAAGGCAAAACGAATTCAAATGCAACAAAAAACAAGGCCATTCAAAGTTCAGTAAAGTTCCATTTTTGGAGTGGAAGATATGACTTATAATTTATAAATGTGGGAAAGCCGAAAAGGCCATTCTGGTTGCAAGGGAAATTATGACGATAAAAATGTGAAATGAGGTCAAGAGGATTACCCTTCCATGAGATGCCTCTTCCCTTACATATGACCACAAACGTATACCAAGTCGAACCTAGAGTCAGCATTAGGAACACCAAATAGCAAATTAGCAACTGACAACCAATCAAAAACATTTTTATTGTTTTTCTTCTTTTTGACAATTAAGCCGCAAACGCAAACCAAGTGGAAACTATGCTCTACAGTACATTAACATGTTGCTCCATTTTGACCGGAAGGTCCGCTTTTGAAGCACCACAATAGCAACATAAAACTACGGATCAAATATACTCTACCATGCATTAGGATAGAACAGGAACGCAGCAAAGTTCATCCCGTTTGAACCCAAATGGCAAATTAGATGAGGACACGCCAAAGCTGTAAGATTGCCCCATTGTGACCCGAAGGTCAGCATTCAATATAACAAACAGCAACTCACAACTGAGGATAAACAGTGTTTTGCAGTAACAACAAGCCCACTCCATTGCAACCGGAAGGTCCTCAAGTTCAAAACGCCAAAACGGTCTCCTAAAAAGTGGGACCAACTTACAAGGAACATACGATGTGTACTGACTACTGAACCGTCCATAATCTTTTTTTTTTTAAAGGCAAAAAGAAACTGAGATTGACTAAAAGAGGATGATTAATACCATTTTAATAGCCTCGGTAAACGTGATACTGAATTCCTTAAGAATACTGGCATGGCTGTTCAATCTCCTCCTCCAAGCCTGCTCGGGCGGCGCAGCGCTATCGAAATCAAACTACAAATCACAAATTAAAAAAACAAAAAACAGTTTTAGCATGATAAAAACCTGCAACCAAAACATCAACACAACTAAAAAAAAGAAAAAAAAAGTTTGCAATTGCACAAACCAAAAAATCTCACCAATTGCAACGTCGAACGGCTTATGTACTCCTCCGTAGGCCATGAATTCTTTCTGCAATGGAATATAGTTCCACTCACCATGTCGACTAATTATAATTGTTCCAATTTTATGCAAATCTCAATACGGGAGCACATATATATGAATGAATGTAGAGCCCTAGCCAATTAACAAACTTGAGCTTCAATTCTTGGCAAAGCAAAACTTGGAAGCAAATTCTGTCTGTAAGATTAAAGAGGCAAGCCGGCAGTGATCAGGTGGATCGAGAGCACGGAATCGGGGCCCGAGAAAATCGGGATTTGGATAATTACTTTTGGATAATTAGGCTGGAGAAGAGTGGGATGAACACCTGTATAAAAGGAGCCTGCAACTCGGCGCTGTGGAGTTGCCAGGTGTAATTGTGGAGGGTGATGAGAAACAGCACGCTCCTCTCTCTCTACATGTATGTATGTATAGGTAGAGAGAGAGGTAACAGCGCGTGGTGCTCCGTCGTGCTTTGAATGGACTCGTAAGCCGTTGGAGTGCGTACGATTGGAGATTTTACACTGTCTTACGGGGGAAAGGAGGGCGAGGGTTAGTCCCAGCAGGAAAATGTCGCTAAATAATTTAGAGATAAAAAAAAATTTGTTGTCACGTTACCCGTGACAACATAATATTCTGCAATAATTTTTGTTTTGACAATCAATAAATTACTTTTTACCTAGCGGATCTTTGGTCGTTTGCATCACAAGTAAAAGATTGATATCACTATTTTGTATTTAAACAAGTGTTTTGTCCGATCGCTCATAAGATTGGAAATCCCTACTTTTGACCAAAATGACCCCATCCTCTCTAATTACCATGAAACTTCATGCTCGCCTTCGCACCTCCATTCATCTTCTTCTTCCACAAGCGAGCACCGTCGCCACCACCAACCTCCCCTCCTGTACCTTCCACCCTCCTAATTCTTCTCCTACGAGCTCATAATCACTATTTGTGCAACTCCACCCACCCCTTGCAAACCGCCATACACACACCCCGTTAGTCTCCCCCCACCGACACGCACGCAAACCCTTTTCTTCTCTCAATTTTTGTTTTTCATTTTTATAATTATCGGTATTTGGATAAATTTGTATTGAATGACTAAAAAAAGGACGGGTTGGCCATTTTTAAAAGAATAAAGGTCATCGAGAACAGCCCGCGTGACCGCCCCTGATCAGCTCAATAAGATGTAATTCATAAAAAAGAAAACAAAACAAAACAAAATGGTTGTACAGTGACAGCTAAGGATCGTTAAATTTTTTATAGCTTCTTATTTGGTGATATGAAAAAAATTTGAGAAATATCGTTGAAAGTGTTTATAAAAATATCACTGAATACATCTAACGAATATTAACTATCACTATATAAAATATTGTAACTATCTTCCAGTAATCAAATTACCAGTTAATTTTTTTTCTAACAATACTAGGTTCCGTTAATCAGTCCGTAACGGAATAATAATAATATAATATCTTGAAATGAAAGACTGAGATGATGGTAACCATAGAAGCGTTAGGTAAATTATTGCTGGGCTTTGGTGAAAGCGAAGTGAGGGCGGTTTGAAAGGTGGGGTCTAAGCAGCGGGGGCGCGTCGGCCATCCATTTTGGACCCGTTGATGGAGCCACCGACTCGGAACACCAGCAGTGGCTTTCCGCCTTTTTAAAAACATTAACTTTGGGCACGTTCTTGTTAGCCTCCAGGTCACGGGCCATTAATAGGGCATTTGATTTGATTAGTTGGATTTATTATTACTATATTATTATTATACAAAAGAGTTTGCAGGTGCTTTTTTTTTTTTTTTTTTTAT
Source organism: Escallonia rubra (assembly GCA_033065855.1). Taxonomy (NCBI): domain Eukaryota; kingdom Viridiplantae; phylum Streptophyta; class Magnoliopsida; order Escalloniales; family Escalloniaceae; genus Escallonia; species Escallonia rubra. The sequence goes on along the minus strand of JAVXUO010003118.1, from coordinate 118,516 downwards.
TGTAGGTAAAAATTCTACCAACTCATATCATTAATAAGTAAGCAGTATAAAATAGAGTACAATAAAAGAAGAAAATAACAGGTGACCGCATCCCCTGCAATGTAACCACAGACAAAGACCAGCACAGAGCCAAGCGTCCTTGCAAATCTGAGAGCGACACGAACAAGAACGGTTTTATCGCCAAAGAGTCTCCACCGAAAACTACCTGCATAAAAGATTAGTACAAGTTTACACAAGCCAAGACACTAACTATACACAAGGGATAACAACCATATCCCGAAGGTGAGCCCACGACTAGAGAAAAAATAAAAAAACTACAAAACCCAAAAGAAAACCTCCCTCGGCCACTCTATCTACCACCGCCACGACCGACGGCACCCACAGCACCCCGTGCCCAACTCGCCGTGAACCACCACGAAATCCGACTCCAAACCAGGAGGCGAGCCCAGACCATCCTAAACCGAAACCCAGATAGGAGACGAGGCAACCAAACCGCAACCACCACCTGGCACCAGCAACCCCATCATCAGTCCAAACCACAGCCCTAGCCCATGCCACCCAACCGCATATCGCAATCCCAGGCGCAACAGCCAGCCACAACTCCCCAAGGCCGTGAAGAGCACCAAAAAACTCGATTAAAGGGAAAACACAGACATCAAACCGCTAATCCATATTTACAGGAATTAATATTAATATTGGCAACTAAAAATATACATTTGAAATTCAAATGACTTAAACATCAAACTCTGGGATCACTTTCGTTTTTGTTAAGAAAACAATATAATTTGATTTCTCGTGAAATTATGTTGGATCCCGTTTAAGCCAATTGCAATCGGTAGAGAACAAGAAGGGGTTGCACTTATTTGAAAATTGATGCTCACTCTAAAATGAACCGGTTCACTTCGTCAGAGTGAATTTAGCGTCTTTTGTATTTTCTTAGTATGATACGATTTCATGTGAAACAAGATGCAACAAGTTGGTTCAGTTTCAGAGCAATTATTAAATTTCAAAAGTTTTTTGTAACAGTTTTTGTCATTGCGCCGAACGTTATGGGCTTATAGAAACATAGGATATATGAATATTGATGTGAACCAAACAAATATAGAATCCAAACAATGGTGTGACAAGCAAAACTTACAATAGTTTTTCTAAGCTCTCGACCGGTCAAAAACCCTAATGATACTGTCCATCAAACTTAGTTACTAATTTATAAGATAATTTGTGTTTTATAACACTATCTATATTCATAGTTTACTATACTTTTTTCTAGTATTGCCGTTGCTAAAAATTATTTTGCAAGAAACTATTAACCTTTAAACAACAAAATTTGGTGGCCAAATATACAAAGGTGTGGAAAATGGGGGGTTCCTTAGTCCTCACTAACACTTCCAATCAATCGAACTTCGCTGAGCTCAAATAATAAAACGCAAATCAAATCTCAATTCTCTAAATCACCTAACAGTGAAAGGTAGAAACTGTCCTTAACATTCAACAGAGAAGACAAAAAACCCTTTCAAAAAGACCATAATCTCAAAGGTCCCATTAGCTTTCTAGAAATCATTGAAAATGTATGCCTCTCAGTCTGGTCTCCCCAACGATTCACACGAGATTCAGAAGCTTGGTCAGCGTTGTCCAACTAGTGAGAAGCTGCCAATGCAAGTGTATCACTGTTCATAGTCAACGCCTTTGCCAAGCCCAAGAATCAAGAGGTCCTCCACAGATCTGAATTACAAGGTCGTTTAGCGAAACACTGCAGAATTGCTGTCCCTCTCAAGTCTCAACAATTACTCCGTCCTTCTATTCTATATCTCGTCGACATCAGTCGCCCGGTCTCCCCTCTCTAAGTCTCTAAGACGACTAGTCTAGATGCTTTATGTCCAATGCAGAGCATCATAGAGATGGGATTGAGGCAATCTAGAAACCACCAGTCTCTTGATTGCATTAATTGAAAAATCAATAGATCATTCTCCTCGGTTAGCTTGTTGCCTTTTCAACGCGCTGCTTGATACGTTACGATAAAATGTTAATGTGGCCACGTTTGACGCGATTTTTTTTTCAGTTTTGAAAATTGAAAAAAAAAAATGTGTTTGGTAACCATTTTTTTTTTCTTTCTCCAATTTTAAAAATCAATTTTTAAACTGAAGAGTAAAAAAAAACTGAAAAAAAAAAAACCTTTTTTTTTTTTCACTTTTGGTTTTTTTTTAGAGCAGCCACCACCACCACTGTCGACCACCGCTACGCCCCACCACCGCAAACAACCACAAAAAAAAAAGTCAAAATAAAAAGAGTTACCAAACACAAAAAAAAAGGGTTATCAAACACCCACTTGTTTTTGTAAAAAAAAAAATTAAACTGTTCTTTAAAAACTGAAAACCAAAAAAAAAAATTTGTCAAACGAACCCGCACGTGTTGCGGTTAACATAAATAAAGGAGATTTCTTAATTTATGTAAATGACTCAAACACCTTAATGATTTGTAGGACTTAATGAAAGGACTATAATAGCCTTAGTCAGATATACTATTACTGAAAACACGTGACATGTGCTACCACCAATCGATAATTGGTAACACATATTTATCCTTATCACCTTTCATCCTTGAGGTTCCACTTGAACAAAAGTGTTATCGTTTTTGGATCAGCCAAACAAAATATTTATCGGCATTTTAGTGTCTTTGAAATGCAATAACCAGTTTTGTATTTTTTACAATTCTATTTTGTATGTTGAGTCTCATGCATGTGTCGTTATTATAGCTTAGTTCTCTATAATGGGCTTTGGGCTGGATTGAGTTTTCATTTAATGAGAATCTACTACTTTAGAAGTGTAATCTGAACTCTAGAATATGCGCTTTGGGCCTGCCCAAGTTTTGTCTTTTAGTCGCTTCAAAGTTTAGTTTAGTAAAGTTTTATAAGGAGCTCCTCTTTGGGATTTTTGATTCTCAAAAACAAAAATCAGATTTAATCTTAGTCAATTATTAAAATGAATTTTTAGCTACTTTTAATAAATTAGTTTAAGCCAAAGATGGCATACAGATAAAATTATTAAAAGTAGTTTTATTTTTTATTTTTTGAAGGAATTAGAACTGCATATATGGATAACCCTTGGAGGAGGGAAGAATCGAACACGGGACCTCGATGTCACTCTTCATTCTCGGTTCTTAATAGTGAATGGCCAAGTGTTCTTAGACACATAAAGCACGTGAAAAAATAAACGCAAGTGCATTTAAAAGTCTTTACAAATAAAAGGTCACTAACTGAAATTTCCAAAAAGTCAGAATTTTGCCTTACTTCAGACGTCATACGGTTAACAGTAGAACTACAGTCATAACAATCTGTGAAGAGTTGGCAACACAGATAAATGACCAAATTCATGTATAATGAAAGTTCAAAGAAAGTTAACAACATGGGGTGGTGGCGCAGTTGGCTAGCGCGTAGGTCTCATAGCTTAAGAGTAATCCTGAGGTCGAGAGTTCGAGCCTCTCTCACCCCACACCTTTCTTTTTTGTTTAACTCGAAACCAATAAGTTACTCATTTTTCTGTCAAAGGCATTGCACAGAACTGAACGCTTTACAGATGTTTCTGCTTATACAGGTCATGTTCTTACTAATGTAATTTTAATTATTGATAGACAACTATTACAGTCTATCGATCTATTCATTTTTAAAAACAGACCTTCAATTAGTGTGGATATCTCCGTTTTCAGAGTGAGGTCTACAGCTCAAATTAAACCAATGAAACAAGTAACCGGCAAATTAAAGTTCAAGTTCAAGTTATTCGTGTTTCTCAATTCTTGTTGCTTTTGTTTTATTCTGAAAATAGCTAATTATTTATTTACCATTTCGCAAATATTGATGTACTCTGCATTTTGCAAGTAGGGCATACTGGTACATTATTTTGTCAACTCAAAAATTGGGCCGAAAAATTAAACGCTCTCAAGAAATGCCAATAACGATTCAATGCAAACAACTGGCCTCGTCGCAAAAGCAAAAATGAACTTGAATAGGTAGACAGAGCAGCCATAAGAATCAGCAAGAGAAGTTTGCCAAAGATTCATATTCGTTTGGCTCAGAGTTTAGGCAAATGATACAATATTCCTGGGAGAACATTAGCTTGTACTGTAGGCAAGCTTGAAAAGAATGAGTTACACACCTACACCTGAAGGCTTCATCTGCTTCAATATTATCATATATTTCCTGTCATTTATCCAACAACGTTTCCATATTCAGTATTTAGATGAACAATATCGAAGCAACTCAAGCAATGATGAGAAAGGTCGAACTTTTCTAGCTCATTAGACAACAGAAATAGCTTCCTGGCTTCTTAACCTAATGTATTCCTTAGAAGTTAAAAGGAGGATTGCAGTGAAGTCAAATGCCAAGAGCCATACTTCAATTTCACTGAATTGTTTCTGAAGAATCCTTCTTACAACCAAAAAAGAGAAGAAAATTCTGCTAGATGCTTTTAAACAATGCAGCGAATATCAGAAATTGACAAGGGAGTTGGCAAGTAGCATGTAATACATAATGGAGCAATATGCGCTGTCGTAATTCACGGTGCATCTGCATAAATATGATAAGGATTCTCATTGAGCTACTTTCATGGTAGCCTAGCTTATCTGATTGACATACTTGGCTGAAGGCAATCTTAATCAATGCCACTCCAGTCCCCCCAAGGTAGTGGATCCTACTCCTTCCCACACTTCATTGCAACCTACTTCATCATTATCAACACCTTCCATATTGCAATCCCACCAGCCACTGCCATTTGCATCTGTTATAAAAGATCAAAAACCATATTCTGTTATTCGACAGAGGGACCTAAAATAAAAATTGCATGCTTTAAGAATTGAAGAGCCAGAACAATTGAAAATGGTCTGTGGTATTCCACAGAAGAAAAGACTCAGAATGCTGTACTTGGGAGGTAAGAAACTTACAATGGTTGTACAGAGGCTTTTGTTTCTCGTTGCTCATAAAACTCCTTATCTTTCCTTTATGCTTGGGGTTTCGATCACCTCCAAGAACTAGCAACCGTTTTTGAGCCGATTGCTTCTCAACCCCTTGTAGTTCACTTGAAACATGTTAGGTTCCAATAAATGAAGGAGAAAGACAATGAATAGCAGCATCTGAATATGCCACATAAGCTCGCTAAAAACAGTATGGTCATCATTAAAATCTATATCTTGACCTCAAAAGAAACCATTGCCAAAACTCTAATGGAAGCAAAGCCATCCAATGATGAAGAGAAGGAATATACAAGCCTACCCAAGTATCTTAGATGCACTGTAAGAGTAGAACTGTTAATAGTTTTTCATGTGTTCATCTGTTAAGTTTCTATTTGGTGCAATTAAGCGACATCTGCACTGCTGCCATTTTCATGTTTTACGTTGACCACTTTAAAAGTAAACACATCGTTCATGAGGTAACACATCTTTTGCTCAACCAAATGTGTGAACTCCTGTCTTAGCACGTGATTAGGTGTATGAGAAATTAAAAGATCTTTGCCTCACCATGCAAAGTTACAAAGACCCTTTCTGGGAAAAAAGATGAAGCTCGTGTACAAAACGAAAAATGCTGTCATGGGATACAGTCAAAACAGGGGCTTACACCTTTTTACACTGTCATAGCCCATAGGATACAATGAAAGGAGGAGTCACACACCCTCTAACACCGCATCAGCACCACAACAAAGAAGCCAGGCCAACACTTTTCAAGACACCAGAGGCAACTAACCGAAGTATCATCATTAACCTGGCTCTTGCAAGACATTCAATAATTTTGACGGAATGTAGCACTCTGGGAGATTATTCTAAGAAGCTTGACATTTCTCTCAGGCCACAATACCAGCTACGCAAACCCATTTTTTTGAAGAATGCAAGGACTTCCCCTTAGTATGCAGAGAGAACCACTGAATATCATCAGACCACGGCAGCAAGGCTCCATGGTGATTACCTAATGTTAGCACATCAGTACTGAGTTATGGTAAGGGGTTTGGAAACACAAGTGCTGAAATCCTCAAATGTGCTATTGTTGAAGATACAAGCATCTGAAGAGCAGTGTTCCATTGCATGATCTTATTCCTTGTAAATAGCCTAGTCGTCTAGGCAAACTGTAGAATAAAGGAATGTCTTGCAATATGATTAGCAAACAACACAGTATATGCAATCCACTGTTGACATTCTACACCTCAGACCTGCCATGATAATTTAGGAACAGACATTCCATTTGAATGTCAGGAATCTAAACCATCATAGCCTCAGAACTAAATCAGGCTCAAAAGTAGGAGCTAAACCGATCAACCCTCTCAGATCCTCAGTTTTAGAAGTAGGCTACTCCCACTGCTGCCAGTTGAACACGACATAGCATATCCGATTCCAGTGTAGGCTATCTACGCACCAACACCTGATAGCTTTTAGAAGAAGATGCACCATTTGAGCGTCAGGAATCCAATCCACCAGAGCCTCAGAGCTATATCAGTCTCACAAGTAGGAGCTGAACCAATCAGCTTACTTAGATTCTCAGTTTTACTGGTAGGCGACTGCAGCTGCTGCCTATAGATAAATTTTAGAGCTCATTTATCTTAAATTATCAGAGAGCCAAACCTATGCATAAGAACGGCCAAAGGGTGCCAGGTCCAAGTGTCCAACCATTGAGGATGCTTTCCCCATTAACAGGCCTGTGTTTTCAGATATTTCTGCACTAGCAGGCCTAAGCTTTAAGGCAAGTCCATGAGCAATCAATATATACATTCTCATGGCTACTCCATTCTAATCACCTAGAATGCTAATACAAGATCTTCATTGTGCACTAGCGAGCTACCTGTCAGGACTATCCCAAGGAAATCATCGACACAGTTTCAATGCCTTCAAGGAGCCTCTTAGGAAGGATACATGTATCTGAATGCGAAAGAGCCAGCCAATAGAAGCTGCAGTCTCCAATACGAGTCAGACAAATATATCTCCAACTTCAGAATCATGAGATTCTTCTGCAAAGGGCCTTGCAAGCAGCAGCTTTCTTATCTAATTGAGATTAGGTTCCCTAAGATACCTCACAGGTAGGTTCCCCAAACTAATCTAGCTTCAAAAACTAGCTCAATTGTTAAGTTCTTGCATCACCATATATATACACACAGCTCTTAGGCAAATCAGTTTACGTACCATAACCGGCCTGAAATTTCTCAAAGTCGTCGTCAGGGTTTAGATGAAAGGTGCATCAGCTCCATAAAGGTAAACAGTTTGTCAACCTCGCGCTTGTGGTGGTAGATGAAAACAAAGTCTTATACATGCCAGTTCATCAACCCATAAAAGAATAAAATTTTCAACACAAAGACATGACAAAGATCCCATTTCTCAAACCCTTGGCCCCTTTAAAACACAACTATCCACTGAGGTGACTTTCCAAAAAAAGTATGTAGTAAGGTGTATGCTTACAAACTTTGCTCCATCCAATGCAGTCCTAGAAGAATTCGTACATCCCAAATATATTTCACGCTAGACTCCAACACACAAAAGCATAGGCCTTCTTCAGGTCCATAATTATAGCAAACATCACAAAACCAGACTTCCTACAATCATCCTTAGTCCTTCACCCATTAAAAGATAGCAATTTTCTCCCTCGCGCAAGAGTGTTTTCTAGGAAATAACCAAACTAGGCATAATCATTAAGCATGTAGGTAAGAGTCATAATAATTCAGTTGAACCAAACATTACATTAAGTGACCAAGTTAGTTATCCAATTCAGGTACAGAGCAAGGGCGGTAGACTTTGGACACTCAGCACCCTTCCTGAGATGAAAAGGTTCAGAAGTTGGGTACAACACTGACATCTCTGCCTACCACACTCCAAGACTTCTGGTAAAACAAAAATAAGTTCCTCATCTCTCTAAGAAGTTGGACTGACAAGATCAGTGCTCCATGGTCAACTCAGTTTCCATCATCTCTCCTGCGTCTAGACTATGTATTAAACGGGTACTGTGAACAAGAGCCCAGTAGATATCCAGAACCTTCTGCATACCTCCAAACTATATAATACTTTTATCTTCAGTTAATTTGTCTTGGATTTCCTTATATGTGTTCTCCTTATGCGATGCAACAAATAATTAGAACATTGTAAGTTTACTTGGACAGAGTTGCATAAATTGGAACGTATCTTTTAAATCTGAAGTATTCATCACATTGGTTGATGCCTACTTCGACAGTGCTTTGTGGTCCAACAATTACTCTTCAGTCCCACAAGTCTTTTTTAAAAGGGAATCAAGCAACCAGTTAGTCATTATTGGAAAACTAATTTACAGCATGTAATAAGGTTGACAAATCAGCACCAGATTAAGAAAAAATAAAAGAGCAAAATGCATGGTGGGAACACGTTACCGTTTGCACTAACTAATTAAACTGCACAAACCTTCAAAAGGATTACTTCTTTTTCTTGAATATCGCATTTCATTTGTGCTAGAAGTTACCACCACACTATTGGTGCAGGAGTCCTCTTTCTCTATATTACTATTCTTAAGCTGCTCAAAAGCTGCATCAAGAACACAATTCACATCTGCTTCCCCACTTTTTTTATCACAATCTTCACCTTTAATAGCCCCTTTCATATCCCCACTGGTCACTGGTGACAGAAATGGCCTCTCCTTACCCTGCCAAGAATTACAAAATTCTCTTTTAAGCCTAACATTCAATATCCATACAGTGCGCCAACCATGTCATCACTACTCATATTATACAGGGGGCTCACCACGAAGCAAAAAGTATAGGCCATATGCATGTAAAGCATGTGCTAGAGCCCGCTTTTTGTTACGCTTTTACTCTACTATTAAATTTGTCTACGACATAAACTTATCTTTAGAACTAGGTGGGGAGTTTCATGCGTATCCTTAATGATAACAGTCAATCTAGGAGCTCGCACACCGAGTAAAAAGTGAGACCCTGAGCATAGAATTCCTTTCTTGCACTTTTGCTTGGGAGGTGAACTCTCATATATGTTTTCCATAAAATTAAATGTCGGAAACCTAAATCATCGGTTAAACTACCCCAACCAGCAATTTTAGCTGACCCAGACGAGCGAAATCATTGAAATTCCACTTTCTTTGTGTTTAACCAACATTTTCTTGGAAACCAAACGGGTAAAAATGGAATGCACCTGAATTGATTTGGGTAGGACAGAGCTTTTGTGCAGCCTACGGTCGAGGAATTCGGAGAGGGACAGGCGAGCATTCTTACCGGGAGCCTTGATTTGCACATCTTTGCAATCACTGGACCTGCAAATACAAACAAACATGAAAAACCCAGTTGAGATCAAGTGAGTGGAGGGAGTAATTAGGCTCTGCTTACCGATTGGAAGAGCGGAAGAGGAATGTTGAAGAGATAGAACGCTGCCCCTGTATCCTTATGGTGGGATGTTTCGAGTTCATCTTTGAAGTTCAAAAGTGGAAACCCCCCACCAGTTTCTGTCAACTTTATTTTTGAGTTTTGGCGCTCAAATTCGAATTTTTTTGGCAAAGCCATAATACCTTTTCAAAGGGGAACGTACGGCTCTGTTGGACAATGTATTTTTTTTTTTAGTTTCCAAAAAAAGAAAAAAAACTTTTTTACAAAAACAAGTGGGTGTTTGATAACCCAGTTTTTATTTTGAGTTTTTTTTTTTGTGGTGGTTTGCGGTGGCGGTGGCCGACGGTGGCTGATGGCTACCGAAGGTGGGAGGGTGGTGGTGGTCTCAAAAAAAAAAAAAACCAAAACTGAAAACCGAAACTTATTTTTTGAGTTTTTAAAAACAGCTTTGATTTAAAAACTGGTTTTTTAAAATAAAGAAAAAAAAAGAAAAATTGTTACCAAACACAACTTTTTTTAACAGTTTCTAAAATTGGAAAAAAAACTATGTCGAACAGGGCCGTAACCTCGTCAGCCCGTGTAGGTGTTTAGACTGGGTGCTTATCTGGGACCCGAATTTAGAGCCCGTTTTGAAATTGATTATAAAAGCTTCTCAAAATTAGTTTTGAATAAAATAAGCTTTGTATTATAGTGTTTGAATAATGTGTGTTTACCATTTACACAGACATTTACCATGCTAGATTTTTTTTCCCTTCCAAAGTACCACAACTGAGCCGTCAGGATCGTGTGTCAAGGTGTGTTTTAATGTGAGAAAGGAAGGGAGAAATGATGCGTGAGGATGTGTTTTATGTGACATTATGGAGAACAAAATGTGAATAGTGGCTTGGTGTAGTCTTTTTCTCCCAAAATTGGGTAGGAAATGTTCTGAAAAATATAAGGTTTTTTCACATTTTCTCACTGTTTGAGTGAGATTTTTTCAAAAAAAAAAGTACACAAAAAAAATAAATCTTTTTGGGTATCATTACAAAAATGAGAATAAAAAATGGTAAAAGAACAGACCTAGTGTTTCTATATAAGATGCAAAGGTTTTTGTAATTGATAAGAATATTTGTACGTGTTAAAACTGATTATGAAAAAGTTTTAAAGTTTTCTCGGATTATGATTAAATCAGTTTTTAAGTTTTTGAAAGCTGATTTAATCAGTTTTGTATCTTTCCCAAACGCCTAACAATCTAATATAATTCAAATTTAATCAAGTTTCACCATTGCATAATCAATCTCAAATAGAGCTTGGAGAACGAAATGAAAATACTACGATTTCAATTTTTCTAACTCAAAAAGAGAATTAGAAAATTTTCAACCCAAATCTGGAACTGTATTGAATTATAATATTTAGTTCCTAGGATTTTCTTAAATTTTGTGTAAATCTAACCGAGTGAAGTCTACTTCAAATTCCAGTGTCATTCAGAGTACCAAATTGTGATATTATGCAATGAATGTCGATATTAATAGGCTAGATATACATATAGACAACCCATCAAGTGACTTAGAGTTTGATTAGGTCTAAGATTAGTGTTTATATACAACACAAGCTGGCATTGTTTTGGTTAGTAACTGAGTAATTATATTCACATTATTATTATGCGTGCACACACACACACACACACACACACACACACACACACATATATATATATATATATATATATATATATATATATATATATATATCAATTTGGATCCAGATTGAAATCTCAACCTGAAACCAAAATCTGGAAACTGAAGAGCACCCCTTTGTTTAGGAGCCTAGCGTTTCCTAGGTAAGCGTCATGTAGTTCTGAAACCTGTAGATCATCCCCACGTGGGTGATGAATGGAGGCCCCTAATTGATAACCCCACGCGGGTGATGAAGGGATGGCCCCAAGTGATAGCGCTATAAACTGTTTCCAATACTCAGCCGCTTGGTCGAACCAAGCTTCCGCGATTTCAGAATCTCCCTTTTGAATGGCCCAACCTTCACCTTTTTGCGGAGGAAAATTGGTTTACTTTGGTTAAAATTTTCGCAAGGAAGTTACATGTGAGAGACCATAATACTACCTTGTAAGTTAATTGATCACCAATTCTCATAAAGTAACTTGTTGAAATCTTTAACAGCTAGAAAAGATTTCAACCTCTTGGACAAATTTAATGAGAATAAGATGGCAAGTTGTCGAAGTTTTTCGTAAAAGAACTTTTGGTGCATTCATGGAGAATGCCTGATCATGAGAGGAACTCGCAAAACGCTTTTGTGATTTTGTATATACCGATGAGAATAACATATGCTTTCTCACGCCAAACAACATCCACAGATTTTTTTTGGGGCCTTAAGGTGTAAATGCAGAGAAGATGAAGAGAGGCAAGAGCTAAAAATAAGGCCTTGACAAGAATTTAAGTCACAAACTTTAATTAATTAGTACAATGAAATAACCATTATAATGGGCATTTTTGCAAACTCACCATCATATGCAAGTAAGTTTCGCAAGTTTTTATTTTAAAAGAAACAAAAGTATTATTTACTTAACGATCACTTGATACTTTATCTGTCCTTAAATAAGTGAGCTCCTTAAGCTTTCTTGAGATACCCCATATTAAGTGATTGCTTTCTGATGTAGCTAAAATTGCATTCTCCAATCAGCAGATGACACGTGTCACCTGCGAGTTTCGGTTTGATTTGGTCAACTACATAAGTAGTATTTACCGTACTAGACAAATTAGGGTTGTGAACGAACTCTAACTTGTTCCCCATGGATTAGGACCAAGGCCAAGCCTTCCCTCATAATTCTAGTAGGTTTCTAACACACATGCCTATATAAAGCGGACTCCCCCGAGTACGCAAGCAATTATTCACACACATATCCCGTGCTTTGATTGCTTTCTCAAACTTCTACTCTATAGTTACGCTCTGACTTAAGTATTTGAGAGTTCCCAGCCAGAACTCCCCATCCCCCCGACGGTCGCTCTTTCTTTGTCTTGCAGGACATCATTACAGGATGTGGTCCTAGATCAACTTTTAGCAGTAACAAATTGGTGCCATCTGTAAGATCATGATAGGGAACATGGCCAACCAATCATCCTCTAGCAGCTCTTCTACTAAGTGAACGACCCAAGACCGTTGTTAACATGCGGACGAGGCCACTTGAAGAATTAGGCGGAAGAATTTGGCAAGCTTCCTCAAAATTGTGCAAAAAAGAACGAGTCTCATTAACTCAGTCATTACAGTGCGGAGACATTAGAAGTAGACAATCCGGATGAGTCGGTGAAGTATACAACCTTTCTACACGGCTTATGCCCTATATTGATGTTTGTGTTTTCAGTGAACAAGAGCCCTCTCAATAACATGAGTGCCCGTTTGGATGACGCAAACGAATATATTTAGGCGGAAGAACGTCTAAAGACTCACCAAGGATTCACAATGGGAAAAAAATCAAGACTAGGGGAAGCAAGATTGTAAGACATGCTCCTGGAAGTAGAGGGAATTCCAAGTATTCGAAATACGACAAGCGGTGCCCCAAGGAGTCGCTTGACATGAAGAATCTGATGCCGCTTAATATCCACCCATCTCATATCTTGTATGAGATTGGAGACAAAAAAACTCCCACTTGACTGAACAAGATAAGAGCATCTTCAAACAAGAGAGACAAAAGCCTTTGGTGCTGCTTCCATAACCATCAAGGCCACACCACTGCCAATTATGAGTTGCTCAAGCAAACAATTTAAGCACTTATCAAATGAGGCCACTTGAAGAACTACATAGCCAAACTAGATCCTAGAAGGGACATGCCCCTTGCTATGAAGGACAAGACAAGATGGGCACCATCAACACCATCTCGGAGGTATAGCAACAAATGGTCTATCGAGGCAGGCCCACAGGGCATATACCATAGAGGTATCACTAATCATTTTTCCAACAAGAAGCTGAAATCTATGCGCACTATCTTCTTCTGAGATGATGTCATTGAGGATGTCAAAGTCCCCCGTGACGGTCCTTTGGTCTTCATGATCCGAGTGGGTAATTTGACATAAAAAGAATATTAGTTGATAATGGAAGTTCGGCGGTCGTAATTTTTTTACGATGCCTTCAAACAGATGAACGTCTCAACAGATCGGCTACACAAGATGGATACACCGCTATATGAATTCTCCAATCATTCTGAGGCGATAAAAGGGATCATAAGTTTTCTTGTCACTGCAGGAACACCTCATGCTCAGGTTAACTAAATGCTAGAATTTATCGTGGTATGCATCCCCTCCGCCTACAATGTGATCCTTGGGTGCACCAACCTAAATTAGATCAAAATTGTGGCATCCATATACCATCTGAAGATGAAATTCACTACTAAACACGGCATAGGCGAGGTAAAGGGCGACCAAACAGTGGCACAACAATGCTATTTACTGCCTGTGGAGCAAAAAATAAGAAAACACTCGTCGTTGAAGATTAAAGGGACGAGACAAAGACACATAGAGAAAGCCATCTGAATATTTACTAGACATTAAGCTCCTTCCAAGCAACAACAAAAAAACGTTCAGATTAGAGTAAGACTTAAGGAGGTGCCAAGTTCAAGCTTGTCAACCTCCTAAGGTGCAAAACCCCGACTTTGGAAGTCGTTGCTGAAATTCAAAGTCTTAAAGTCGAATATATTCTACCATTTTTTTCAGTTACGCAAAGGTATACAATAGAGCATATAGTCCATTAGCAACAAAATATCTCCATAAGATAAAGACTTAGTTAGAATCCATCCTCTTTAAAATCCAACTAAAACAAAATGATAAACTACAACTAAAAGCCACTACAAAATTCTACGTCAAAATCGAATTATCCACACCCGGATAAAGTTCTCAAAATAAATTAAATTGTTCAATCACGCTAACAAAATAAATGCTCTAATCTTTCCAAGCATGCCAAGCCTATAATCACGTCTACTATATGTGGCAAGGGACAAAGCAAAAAAATAGGGGGTGAGCTCGAATAGCTCAGTAAGGGGGAACACATATAGGAAGCAATACAATAATCCAAAGTCTAAAGCAAAGCCAAAACCTGACGAATAAGTGACAACAATTGACGACGATACAAATAAGGCGAAATAACAAGCGAAATGATCATTAAGTGGTCCAAAGAACCCAAATCGAACACAAAACCGAAAGTTCAAAATGCATACCAGTAGCTTAATAGCCGTTGTTAAAAGGGCTATCCAAAAGTCACTAAAAGTGACTATAAAGTTACCCAGCCACGAGATGACCACAAAAGTAACTACAAAAGTCAATATGTGACTACAAAAGTTACTAAGTAACCACAAAAGTCACCGGAGTGAGTACAAAAGTCCTATAGACTCACATACCAAAACAGAATAAGTAGTTGACGAACATGTAGCAGTGTAAGTTTTGCTATACATTCGAGTCTCACAAAGTAATGTCATAGCTAGGAAATAAAATGACAGAAGGGTTGCTATACACATAAAAGCAACTTCCATATTCAACTACCAAAATATTGAGTAACAGAGAAGTACTACGAAGTTACATGACCACCCAGTGATGGTAATAACTTGGGTCAAGATTTAAGATAAAGCTAACAAAGAGAAGAATTATGAAATCTTCTAAGATTTTTTTTTGGTTGAAAAGGAAACGTAAATAAACAGACTTAAGTAAACAGACTTAAACACGGGGGTAAACAACACCGTTCACATCCGCCACTAACAGGTTACAAAGCACCTCAGGTGGGTGATCAAGATAAACAAAGTTCTCAAGTTGATTTACTGAATGATATCGAAATCAACACAGCAATCAAAAGCTGCGATCCTCACAAAGCGCCGGGACCGGATGGGATGACTGCCCTATTCTACAAAACTTATTGGAAGACCACAAAAGCAGATGTCATCAAAAGTGTTAAATCTTTCTTCACATCGGGCCAAATTCTCAAAGAACAGAATCACACTCATATAGCCCTCATTCCAAAGATTGAAAATCCAACGAAGGTTAGCCATTACAGACCCATCAGCCTGTGCAATATGACATACAAAATCATATCCAAGATCTTGGCAAAGCGGCTTCATTTCGTTCTACCCAAACTGATATCCCCTATGCAGGTTGCTTTTGTTCCAAATCGGTTGATAAATGATAACAGCATTTTGGTACAAGAATTGTGGCATACTATGAGACAGAAGAAAGGAAAAAAATGGTCTAATGGCGATCAAGATTGACATGGAAAAAGCATACGAACAAATGGAGTGGTCGTTCATTTTGTGTTCTACAGAACTTTGGATTTGACAACAAATGGATTCAGTGGGTAGGAAAATGCATAACGACGACATCCTTCTCCACTCTGATTAATGGGTCTCCTCATGGTTTTTTCCACCCAAGCAGGGGACTCAGACAAGGAGATCCCCTATCCCCGTTTCTCTTCATCTTGGGCTATGAAATCCTTACCAGATTGATCTTGAAAGAGGAAAGCCTAGGAAATCTTCATGGCATCAAAGCAAGCAGCGCAAGCCCGCCAATATCGCACCTTCTTTTTGCTGATGACTTGATTGTTTTTTGCAGGGCAAACACCAAAGAAGCTGATGCCTCCTTTAATTGTTTCAATAAATACGAGAATTGGTCAGGGCAGAAAATCAACCGAACAAAATCCAGAATTTTTTTCAGCAACAACATGGAAGACTCAAAGAAAAAGGATATTTGCTCGTACATGGCAATCAAACGAACCCCCAAAAATGACAGATACTTGGGTCTACCTCTGTTCACAAACCAAAACAAGAGGCATCTTTTCTCAAAAATCATTGAAAGGGTAAAACAAAGACTAGGGGGATGGAAAACAAGTTGCATATCACAAGCAGGCAGAGGAACCCTTATCAAGGCAGTGGCAATGGCTATACCCACTTACATCATGTCCACCTTTACTCTCCCAAGTGATATCTGTGCCAAACTGGATGGGATATATCGTCGATTTTGGTGGGGCCACAATGAATCGAAGAAGCACTCTTTTTGTCCAAAAGCTTGGGAATCAATGTGCATTCCGAAACAATATGGAGGATTAGGCTTCAAATTGATGAAAGTTTTTAACATGGCTCTTGTCGCAAAACTGGGATGGACAATCATCACAAAACCTGAAACAATGTGGGTGCAATTGATTTCGGCAAAATATCTCAAAGGATCGACCTTTTTGGAACACTGTCCCCCAAAGAAAGCTTCTTGGCTGTGGAAAGAGATTTGCTCAACAAGAGATATTCTTAGTCAGGGAGCATGCTACATAGTACATAGTAGGAGATAGCGCTAATATTGATACTAAAAGAGACCCTTGGATTCTTTCAATGCAAAATTTCAGGCCTGTCATAATAAGAGAAAATGTCTCAGGTACGTCCAAAGTCTCTGATCTGATAAATTATGATTCATGTTCTTGGAGTTTAAACAAGCTGCACAGTCTTTTCTCGGAGCAAACTATCAGGGAAATTCTAAAAATTAGAATATCCCCCACAAAGCCCCATGATTTCTTAGCATGGACACCGTCAAAATCGGGAATCTTCTCGACCAAAGCAGCTTATCTCAAGGAGAATGAAAACAGATTTCACAATGCCTACCTTGGAAATCAGCCCTTTTGGAAAGCCCTATGGAGAGCAAAAATCCGTGAGCGTCACAAGATCTTGATATGGCGAATAGCATGGAATATCCTTCCTGTTAGACACAACCTACAAAAGTTCTATCCCAACATAGAAACCCAATGCCCACTTTGCAATGAAGAAAAGGAAACCACTAGCCACATCTTCACATCCTGCCCTTTCGCGAGAGCCTTGTGGATGACTTCTTTGGAAAATTTTCGGCCACCTCACCCTCAAAACTTAGGCCAATCACTTCCAAGCCAGCTTCAATGGTTAGAATATCTAATATCGCCACCTTGCAATAGCAGCATCGACCCACAAGTGCAGCGCCGGTACACTCTTTTTGCAGCTACTGTTATGGACCAAACGTGGATGATTAGAAATCAAAAGTTATTCCAAAATATCTCAATAAATCTCCCTGAAAGTGCTAAACGAGTTCAACACACGTACGAAACTTTCAGGAACCTCATGCTGACTCCAAAAGCACAAAATGACATAACCCATGGAGGATACCAAACCCCAACCTTCTGGTTCAAAATTCAATTTGATGCAGCCGTGAGAGATTTGAAATCAATCCAAGCTGCAATTGTCTGGGACCATAGAGGTAATATCATCAATGCAAAAACTCAAGAAATCCAAGAGGTGGATCCGGAAGTAGCAGAAGCACATGCAGCTTTGCTGGCAATTGAATTGGCAATGAAGAACAAATACACTCATGTGATTTTTGAGGGAGATGCCCAGGAGATTATAAAGTGGATGAACAATCTGGAAAGCAGCATCAACTGGAGATGCCATATGATCTGTGAAGAAGCAAGAGCCATTTTGAAGAATCTTAAGTGCTGGACTTTTGTGAAAGTCAGTAGGACTGTAAATAGACATGCCCATAATCTAGCTAAATGGGCAGCTGGTTGTAATTTTTTTGGCATGGTCCCTAACTCATCCATTCACCTCATTTTGTCTTCGGATGAACAAGGGACCAGTGCTCATGTTTCTGTAACTTTACCCCCTTTGCAATGACTTGTTTAGAAAAGAAAAAAAAAGTTCTCAAGTTGACGAGCACCCAATTTGGCGAGCAAATCTGCGCACTGATTTCCTTCACGCAGCACATGAGATACGCTGGCATCTATCGCAAGGATCAAAAAGCGACAGTCCCGAATCAGGTTGATCAAAGGATGGAAAGGATTGGTCTCCCTTGCGGTAATGATTTGTTTGGCCGTTAGGGAGTCGGTCTCCACCAAAGCTCTAGCTATATTTTTCTCCTTAAGAATCTGGAGACCATGGAAGATCCCCATCAGCTCTGTCTCAAGTATGTCACTTGTAGTGGAACTTCCCATGAAGCCTCCTATCTAGTTGCCTCCATCATCGCGCAATAAGCCTCCAAACCCGCTCCTGGAATTCTCACTGGAGCTGCCATCAGTGTTGAGCTTCACCGTACCTGCACAGGGGTAAACCCATTTAATTAGTCTAGGGATACTTGGGGAACTAGCCTTTGACGGTGGGAAGGCCTGGTTCAGTTCTCTTGCAAAGTAAAGAGTTCTGTTCCAGGCCGCCCACTTGTCGAAGTTGTTCCCTTCAATCACTTCTTTGTTTCGTTCTTTCCAGTTTTGCCAAAGGACAGCAATGAAAACATGCTTCCATTGCAAACCCATAACATATTTTTCAACTTGACAACACATGTTGTCCTTTATCCAGCGGATGAGGTCAGTAGTATCCATTTGAAGAATATAAAAGCGGGAGAGAAGAAGGCCCCAAAGGGACTGAGTCTCCGTGCACTCCTATAGGACATGTTCCAAGGTTTCCATGTAACATCCACACCTGTCACAAAGGGGGTTAGAGGACATATGACGATAACATCTTAACATATTAGTAGGAAGTCTTCTGTGAGCTAAAGTCCAGAGAAATTTTTTTATGAAATCTTCTAAGATACCAATGCAATTATATGCACTAGCTTGCAACAGAAATCATGTTTGGTATCTAACCAACCAAGTAACCGAAAAAGGGCAATTTAAAATTAAGGGTTAATTACACTTATGTCCCTGAGGTTTAGGTGTAATTACACGCGTGTCCATAAGTTTGGAAAATAGACACTTATATCCTTTGACCTAACGGAATACCCAAATACATAACGGAATTGTCGAAATGACCATATTGCCCATGATCTCTCTTCAAATTTTCAAATGCCAATCATCTCTTCAAATTAGGGTTCCATTCAGTTTCAAATTAGGGTTTCAAAATTTTCAAATTAGGGTTTCAAAACCTTAATTTGACAAATTAGAGGTTTCGAAGCCCTAATTTTGCAAATTAGAGTTTCAAAATTAGGTTTTCCAAACCCTAATTTGACAAATTAGGGATTTCAAAGCCATAATCTTTCAAATTAGGGTACATTGGTTCAATTTAGGGTTTTAGGGAAACACTGATGAATCTCCCCCTTCCCTTCCCCCCAACCCCGCTGCCCACCCCCTTCCCTTCCCCCCAACCCCGCTGCCTATCTCTCCCTTCCCCCTGCTCGCCCCCTCGCCCGCCCCGTCGACGCCATTACAGCCACGGCCGGACATCTGCCGCTACACACGTCGCCGCCCCTCCCTCTCCCTAACCTGCTGCCCGCCCCCCTTCCTCTCCACCGATGACAACAGGCCCACCGCAGCACAACGAGCCCATCGTGTTCTGGTAAAGGGAAGAGACTGTCGGCGGTGAGGTTGGGTGAAGGAGGGGTTGCCGCCGGGGTGGGCTGAAAAAGGGGCTGTCGGCGGCTAGGTGGGGTGAGGGAGGGGGCTGTCGGCGGCGAGGTAGGGTGAGGAAGGGGGCTGCCGGCGGCATGGGGCGAGGGATGGGGCGACTGGAAATTCAGATTTGGAAGAGAGTTTCTAAAAATATTTGGAGAGAGAAACTCATTTCTTTAAAAATTAGGTTTTTAACAAGGGTAGTATTGTCATTTAAAAAATACATATTGATGGCATCACCGAAAAAGTACACTTTTTGGACGGATACTTGACGGATGGACACAAGTGTTACCTTTTTAACGTTTGTGGACACGGTTTGTTACCTTTCGAAACTTTGTGTCCTTGACTGTAATTACACCTAAACCTCGGGGACATAAGTGTAATTAACCCTAAAATTAATGCCTAGAATACAAAATGATGGCAATCAATAGGAGGCATCACCAAGACAAATAGGGGCCAACAAACTTAACTGTGGGCATAGGTGAACGAGAAGGAATGTCTAATCAATAAACTGGACAGCCCTTTAATTCTGCAAGACAATTCACATGGTTAAGGACATTACCTAGCAAGACCAGATAGAAATAAAATAGCATTATTGGGTCACGAATTGAGGAACAAGGCACCAAATGCTTACACCAACTTTAAGAAGAAAAAGGACAGTCTCTGTGAGTGAGAAATTAGCAACCAAAATGCTGGCACCCAAAATGCATAGACCATATTAAAAGAAAAACAACATACATGAGTCACAAAATGAGAAATAAGAGACCTAAATATATACATCAACTGGAATATATTTTCAGCTATACCATGAACAATGTATTTAAAGCTAGCAAATTACAAAACCTTTTCCACAACAAGAAGTCTGAAATCCCTTAAAACTGGCGTCACGCAAAACCTAGTGTCAAAGGCCAAAAAAAAAAACATTATGAGGCTCAATCAATCATCCAAAAAAGACTATAATTTTCTGTTTAACGTAACCTATCATGACAAAAATCCATTACAAACCTAGTTAGGGGTTAAGTTCCAATCAGGGCTTACTTTGGATGAAAATGAAGAGAGAAAATGAAGAAGACAGCAGCAACAACACAACACTGTGCGGCGGGGCTGTTGCTGAAGAGAAGAAGAGGTGATTTAAGAAATCCTAAATTGGTAATTTCCTCCAAACTTTAGATACTTATTCAAGCCGTACCAAAACTTTTCTAAAATTTCGAAAAGGGCACTAACTATATTTCTTAAATTATAACCTCAATGAAATAATGAGATCTTACATAAAGAGCTACGCATACATCTTTGCTCAGATAACCTCAGATATGCTCGACGCTAACCCAAAGGTGATCACTCATCGACTAAAGATCGACCCAACCAAGAATCCCCTAAATAAAAAATGAACTTTCGCTCCATAATGACAAGTTAAGATCGAAGAAAACGTGGACAAGCTGTTGAAAGCTAGAATCATATAAGATGGAGGATATGCATTGACTTCTTTAGGTATGTCCGAAAGATAACTACCTTTTATTAAGGATAGACCCCCACATTTACCCAGCGTCAAGGCAAGAGCTATTGAGCTTCATAGACATGTAATCTGGTTATTACCCGATTATGACGCACTCACGCACGAGGACGACATCCCCAGGACCTTATTCATCACAGGAATGGGCTCTATAGTTATGAAGTTATGCCCTTCGGAATCAAGAGCGCAGGGGCCACTTACCAGTGCCTTGTTAACTCGATCTTCCGCAACTTGATTGGAAAGAATATGAAAGTTTATCTGGATGACATGCTGGTGAAGAGCATTAAATATATTGCCATATGGAAGGCCTCAAGGAAACCTCCAACATTCAAATAGTGTGTTTGGAACCATATAATTGATTTGCTGTTTGGAACATTAAAAAAAGGAATTGAAATTGGATTTAATGAGATTTGACTGGATTTGTTTATATAGTGTGAATTTAGATTAAAAATTGTCGTATTTTATGGGATTTAGATTTGTTTGAATTAACAGTAACTATTTATTATCTTACCATTTTCTGGATCTCTCCAACAATAAACCTACCAACACCGTCTTCATTGTCGCTACAACGACACCACTTTTACTACCATCGCTGGCATCACCACTGCCGGCACCACCACTGTCGCCGCCACCACCACCATCCCCACCATTACTGCCACCACCATTGTCGCCACCGTTACTGACACCACCACTGCCAACACTACTACCAACACTACCACCGCCGTCATCACTACCATTACCACCATTACCATCGCCGCCACCACCACTGCTACCACTGGCGTCACCGCTACTGCCATCACCAGCATCCATACCCTACCACCGTCGTCACCACTATTGCTACCACCGTCGCTGCCACTGCCGTCGCCGTCACCATCACTGCCATCACCACCGCAGCTACCGTCGTTGCCACCACCACTACTGCCGCCAGTGTCACTTGACCACCACCAGTTACACCTCAATTCCACCACCATCGCTACCATCATTACCATCACTTGACTACTCCACCACTTCCACCGTCAATGTCGCTACCCCGTGTGGCGCCGTCACCACCACCACCATGTGGTCGCACTAACATTCTTGAAACCACTTACCCATAGTTCATTTTTCATCGTAAGTTAAGGATACAATTGTCTAAAAAATTATTGTCTTTTCATTCCCTTTGTTCTCCAAACACAAAATATGAATTCTGTGATTTGAATTCTCTTTCGTTCTAAACAACAAAAAGTGAATTGAATTCCAAATCCAAGTCTGAATTTGAAATCCAAATCCTAGAAGAATTGGTTCCAAACAGACTGTAAGGAAATGTTAGATGAAACTAAACCCATTAACGTTCTTGTTTGGTATGACGTCTTGTAAATTCTTGGGATTAATGGTTTCTCATCTTGGCATTAAAGCAAATCTGGGAAAGAACAACACTACCCAAACCATGACTCCTCGAAGAACCATCAAGCAAGTGCAAGAGCTAACAAGGAGAGTCACCACTTTGGGTAAGTTCATGTCCCATTTGGTTCAGGGCCATCCGGCAAGCCAATTTTTATCTGGACGGAACAGTGTAAAAACTCCTTCAACGACCTATGAACGCCTCATTTTTCTCACTAATCATCACCTGGAGAAGATCTCTTCTTTTACCTCAAGTAAGTGAAGCTGTAATTAACATCGTCTTGGTTAGGAAAGAAAATAATATTTAAGAACCTATATCATAGGTAAGCAAAATTCTACAAGATGTTAAGGCACGGTATTCTAAGATTGATAAGATATCACTGCCCCTCGTTGTATCCCTATGGCACGTTTGTCCATTCTTTTAGCCTCATATGGTAGAAGTTTTGACATATCAAGCTTTTAGGAAACTTCTGCAAAGTCTAGAGGCTTCAGGCAGATTGGTGAACTGCTCAGTGGAATTATGAGAATTTGACATCCAGTATTGACCCCATACTGCTGTCAAAGCTTACATGAGTTATTAGATGTCATCGCCAAATGCTACCAGAAGACCCTTCATAGTAAATTATTTCAAAGTTTCCAGACCCTTGGACTCTCCATGTTGATGGTTCTTCAGCACTCGGAAGCAGAGGTGCTGGCTTTATCCTCATCAATCCGGAAAAATCTCGCCATTGAATATGCTCTCCTCTTGGACTTCCAGGTATCCAACAATGAAGCTGAGTACGAGGCCCTTGTTGTTGGGATATTGTTAGCTCATGCCTTAAAGGTTGATTTATTGTCTGTTTATATCGACTCTCAGTTGGTGGTTAACCACGTTCTGGAAGAATATGAAGTAAATGACAACAAGATGGTACAATACCTCAAACTAGTCAAGAGTTTGGCAATAAAGTTTAAGAACTTTGCTATATACCAAAATAAGGCGGGAGCAAAATATCCAAGCTAATTCTTTGTCAAGACTAGCCTCCACAAATATTTATATGCACCTTCGACTAGACTTGAGTCCACAAGAATGTTATTAACTTTTGCTTGCTATAAAGCTTTAAACTTTATCAAATGCATATTAAGAGTGCACTTTTAAATGGGTACAATTCAAAGGAAATGCATATTGCTTAACCTTCCGGTTTGAAAATGAAAAATACCCTAATTATGTTTTACCTTGAGTGTTTTATATGGTTTAGAATTAGCTCCTAGAGCATGGTATGGAAGGCTAAGTCAAAATAAAATAGATTTTCAAGAGGTAAACTTGAAACTCCTTATTTTATTAAGAATAAAGGCAAGGATTTGTTATTATTGCAACTATATGTAAATCATATAATACTCTCATATAATACTCGGTGCTACTATGTGATCTTCATGTAACGATTTCTCTGTGTACGGGTAGGATGTTTGGTATAAGCATGATGAAAGAACTAAAATTTTTTTGGATTGCAAATCAAACAAAGCAAGGATGAGATTTTCACGAACCAAGCCAAATACACCAATAAATTATTCAAGAGATTTGTCATGGAAGACCCGAATGATTTTTATACTCTAATGAGCTCGTCATTAAAGCTTGATAAGGATGAAAATGTGAGGAAGTTCATTCTAGCAATAATGAGGTATGATTGACCCACTTCTTTGTCTTACCATAAGTAGACCGTATATCATGTATACAGCTGGTCGTGTGCTAGATTTCAAGCATGACATACAAAGTCACATGTAGTTGACGTTAAGAGAATAATTTGTTATATCAAAGGCACTTCTGACCTAGGCTCATAGTACCCTAAGGACACATCTCTCGTTGACCTAGTTGGTTATGCCCACGTGCAAAGTTTAATGGAAGAGTTATTGTGGTTGTTGCCAATTTCTGAAACACTGACATGCTTCACGAATTTCTAAAAAGCAAAACTCGGTTGACTCTCTACCACCAAAACCGAATATGTGGTGGTTGACACTTGTTGTGTATAATTCTATGGATGAAATAAACTCTTACAGATTTTCGACTGTATGATCATATTCGCATATTACGTGATAATTCTTGAGCTATAAATTTGAGAAAATATCCACTTCAACACTCATGAACCAAGCACATTGAAATCAAACATAACTTTGTTTGTGATCACGTACAAAAGGGAGACATAGTTCTAAGTTTGTGGGCACGCAATACAAATGGGCGGACATCAAAGTCCTTGGATTCATCTACATGGATTAAATTTAGAAGAGAGTTTTGCATGTCTTCATCAATAGAAGCATATGCTATATGCCGTGTGCTAACATGCAAATTACTCTTCGCATGCTTGACTATAATCTTGTATACTTATAACATGTCTTAGACCGATCATGCAATCTTGTTTATGTTTACGAATATGCTTTATTTTTTTAATCTTACCAACTCTGATTTTTTTTTGAAATTCTTTGATTTTTTTTTAATTTTGAAGCTTTTGCTATTTATTTTATTCATTATTGTTGAAATTATTTATTTTAATACGTACCCTTTCCCAAAAAATAAAAAAAAATCAACATTTGGGAAAAAGGAAAAAATGGCAACACTGTAATTTTTTGCAAAGTTACAGTCGACTACTTTGGAAAGTTGCAGTTGAATGTAAGGAGGGAGTAGACTCGTAAAATTGCATTCGAATCGATTACAATGTGTAATGCAATCGACTGGGCTTACGAGAAGAGAAAAAAAAATGTATGCTTGTCAAATTTATCTCGATTCTTCAATCTTCTTCATCTCTCTCTTCCCTTCCCCACAATGGCTTTAATTTTCGCAAATCAACCGTTAATCGATGATCTGTTATTCCAAGATATTGTCCTACCACATGTTTTATACACTTTAACCGATTGATTCATGTAATATGCCCAAAATCCATGAAAACCACAACTTTTAACCTAGGGTTTATAACTTGTTACAATTAATCACATGTTTACATATTTAGCATGGATTTCATACTTAGTTAACATCCTAGCAAGATTTAGTGTTATATAAATGTAGGATTTTCAATAATCCGTGTTTACTTCAATTTTGATCTAGGATTTATAAGTGACCAATTCGTTAAGAACTACTAAATCTCTTACACGTTTTAGCATTACTCAATTTGTTCTTACTTAGTATTCTAGTATGCTTTACCCTTATGCAATGCTTGAATTCCTTATCTTAACCTAATTTCATGTTCTTTGCACATAAATTCAATTTGGGATCTTTACTCAAATTTAGTCGAATTCACTTACATGTTATCATGTTTCAAGTTAAGTAAACTTTTACCGTTCTTTAACATCCTTTGATGACTTCAATTCATGTTGTGATTAAAAAATTCTTGGGTTAAAAACACTTTAATACTCCGAAATCTCATATGAGGGTCCAAAATTTTATTTTATTTTACACAAAAGGGTCTGTAATTTCAAATTCGCAATAAATAAAGACTTCTGTCCAAATTCCTAACGATCTAGCCAAAACCGTCAGGGGCAAATTTAGGAGCTGTACGTTTACCTAATTTGTTTTCGTGTTTTGTATTATGTTTTTGTTTTCCAAATTTTAGTATTCAGTTCTAAAATCGTATTGTGTACTTTTAGTTTTTTTCGTATCTACTTTTTCAGTTTTTTTTGTACGTTTATCATTTTTATTTCTATTTTCACCAACTTTTTGGATTCATTCTTGTACGTTTAGCATTTTCTATACTATTTATACCCACATTTTTTTCATTTTAACCCTGTTCTAGCCTAGCATTTTCTCCCAAGAAAGTCAACAGTAATCATCACGTCGGGCTCACCCCATTATTCATCTTGGGGTTATTAACTCCAAAGCCATCACCCACTGCACGACCACAATTAGCACCATGCCACCACCATAACCACTTCTTGATGCAAGTGTACGTATTTCTCTATCATCACCCGCCCCACGACCACCATTAACACCATGTCACCACCATAACATCCCTCCATCCTCCCTCATCGTCTCTCTCCCTAATGCCACTATCACATATTACCTTTGTGATTTAGTCAGAAAATGCAAGACCCATCGACGTACACACATATCAAACCCCAAATCCCTGAACAAGAACACCTAGAATGCCCAAGATATGACTCCGACAACACCAAATTTTGCTACTACAACAACTACAATCTTTCTCACCCATGCCACTTCTGCAAGAACTGCTGCATGTACTGGACAAAAGAGGGCACCCTTCGGAATATTCCGGTGGGTGGTGGCAGCAGGAAAAACACAGAGATCTTCAAACCCTAACCGCTACATGCCGCAGCTGCCACCTCAGCTACGTCGTCTCCTGCCACTCAATCTCAGCGCAAGACAGAGTATTCAGGGGTGCATAACTTGGCGGCACCAGCGTTTGGTACTAACGGTAGTTTCAGCTTGCTGCTGGCAAATGGGCACTTTGGGAGTTTGATAGATTTTTTTTTTTTCCAAGTGGTCAGCGAGCCAACTGGGTGAATTTGAGGAGAACCCGAACTCTGGTCCAAACTCCGGATCGGGTATGATCCAGGACCCGCCCGCCGTCGGCGATGGGTCAATGACGGTGGGTCAGATGGTGAAGATCCGGCCGATCTGGTGGTCCCTCACGATGATGTTGTGCCGATTATTGACAGCGACTACGTTGGTGTCACCACTGTGGTTGTGATATTGACGTTGGTGGCAATGTTGGCGCCGTCGGTGATTGTCGGTTGACGGCAGCAACACCGCGACATGGTGGTGATGCCAATTTGGGTGATTTGGTGTGTTTGTGTATTTTAGCCGTTGGCGGGGCTTGGCTAATTGAAAAAGAAGAAGAAGAGAAAATTGGGCAAGGGTGAAAATTTGAAGAAGAAGAAGAAGAAGAGAAAATTGAAAAAACTAATAATAATAAACCTATCCGGACAATTTTGCCCCACGGTTTTGGCTAGATTGTTAGGAATTTGCATGAAAATTCTTATTTATTGCGAATTTGAAATTACAGACCCTTTTGTGTTAAAATTAAGCTTTTGGACCCTCATGTGAGATTTCAGGATATTTTCAGGGTATTAAAGTGAATTTAATCCAAAATTCTTTTAAGTTTTGTCGAAATTAATTATGTTTTTTTTACAATTAATTCATGTTTTTACTCTACAATCACTCTCGTGATCATGCATTCATCCATGCATGTATGCCGTTGGATCTTGTTTTATTTTTTACATTTGATTTCATTCCATCTATACATTTATTCCTGCCTCACAACCCTAAGAGGAACCTGTACCTCATACCGTTGAGATATATCACACACGCAATAAGAACGTCGAAGCTTTGAACCATTTCTTGTGCAATTCTATGCTCCATTGGAACCAGATTTGAATCACAATGTTGGTTTTCTTTGTAGTACAAGGAAACATACTCATTTCTAAGCGTGCTAGTTAGCCCGACTCGCTAACTGTACGGTCTTTCTATTTTATTCAGGTGCATCGACTTGAAACTTCTCTAACACTTCTTATACTCTTAATGTCATGATTTTTGGTGTTCTTTCTCGTTTAATCAGTCTCATCTCGCTATCGTGCTTTGTCTGCCCAATAGCAGATATAGTTCTTCTATTGACATGTTCTCGATCACTGGCTAATCTCAAGGGTTGAAAGAATCCTATTCGAGTCGTAGTGTTGTCCCTTGAGAACCTTGCTCGAGCCATGTTGACGAACATGATTCAAAGCGCCATGCATCTTTCCATGGCTATTACATGTGGGCTTCTTCTGAAATGAGTCTTTTAGGCTTTTGAAGTTCCTTTGCATGATGAATATATTGACATTATTAGGCACTACGTCTTAGAGATCACACTAGTCTTCGTAGGAACAATCTTTTAGAGGGAGCACTAGGTTCTAACCTGAGCCAGATATGGATGCAGAGGTTAGTAATAATGACGATGGTAATGCCAATGGAGATGTTAATACCAACCCTAGGAAATTGCTCTGAGAACCTATAAGACGTGCAAACCCTCTAGTTCTTCTGCCCACGGGTTACAGGACGTTCTTGCTTGACTAGATATTATGCAATCACGAATGGGCGCTGATTTTAGCTAGATGGAGGATGACTTCAGTCCGATGGATCTTGGCTATAATGAGCTTAGTCAACGACTTAGTCGAGTGAAGGCATGATGGGGAGTTCCGTTTTCACGAGGAACAAATCATCCACTTTTATCGTCGAAGTGCAAAAAAAAAAAGAGAGATAAAAAAAAAACTTATGATCCACTGGCCTTTTTAGGAACGATGATTCCACACGACAATTGAAGTAAACCACATCAAGTGACACTATTCATGTGAGATGAGATTGAACAAGTTAATTTGATTTTCTATAACTTTTAGTTTCCGCCTTTTAGACATGTAATCCACTTGATTAATGGATGATTATTGATTCTAAGAGTTTTCCTAATTTCGAGCACACGAGGGATGCCCACTAGGGTAAAATCATTATTAAGCTCTTCTTGAATCTAACACGTTCCCGTGTGATCGATGCATACACAAAAAATACAATTGCAACTGGATCCGCGTGTTCTTAGGTTCCAACTTTTTATTGGCACATGAGTCCCACTGATCGAATTTGGAAATAACTGTTCCCAACCCATTCTGGTCGTACCCAAAGGACCACTACGGTCCCATTTTGCATGACACGTCCGCACAAGGAACATACATTTTCAACGCTCACAACCGGTCAAAGCATGCACGCTCAAGGAACGTGACCAAGCCTCATGACGCTTCGATTGTCGCACTTCACCCGTCGCCCGTCGACGCGCCATGACACTTGCCCAAGGAAGTTGGCCTTGGCCTCCCCCTTGGGGTCGGCCTCGGCCTTGGCCTTCCCCTTGGGGTCGGCCTCGGCCTCCCCTTGAGGTTGGCCTTGGCCTTCCCCGAAGGGTTGGCCTTTGGTCTCCATACTTAACACTTTCACTTCTCTTCAAGAGGCCTTGCATCCTCCGCGACCCCCGTCGCCCGTCGTCCGGACGTCAACTCCGCGACGCCCGTCGTCCGGACGTCAACTCCGCGACGCCCGTCGTCCGGACGTCAACTCCGCGACCCCCGTCGCCCGTCGTCCGGACGTCAACTCCGCGACGCCCGTCGTCCGGACGTCAACTCCGCGACCCCCGTCGCCCGTCGTCCGGACCTCATCTCCGCGACCACGTCGCCCAGACTTCACTTTGCGACCCCAGTCGCCCGGGCGTCACTTCGCGACCCCGTCGCCCGACGTCCTAGCGTCACGCTCTAACACTTTGCCGCGCCGCTGATACAGCCGCGCCCCTAGGCTCTTTGTCACACTACCGTGCCCCCGGTAATATACGCACTATGTCGCGCCCATGCGCCACCATTGACACCAACGTGCCCCCGACACCTTACGCACTATGTCGCACCCATGCGCCACCATTGACACCAACGTGCCCCCGGCACCTTACGCACTTCGTCGCGCCCATGCGCCGCGCCATTGACATAGACGTGCTCTCGGCACCTTACTCACTTCATCGCGCCCATGCGCCACAATCATGTCATCATGCCCCCGGGCACCACACTCATTCATCACACCATGCGCACCTCGCCTTGGTCATGGAACATGCTTCAACCCACTCTCCGGAGTGTACATCACCCGCAGGGATAGGCGACTCCTCCGGGACACTATCTCTGCCAGGGAGCTCTTCAACTCCCCTTCCGCCAGGTAGACGGCTCCTCCGGGATGCTACCTCGGCCAGTCGGGTAGACGGCTCCTCCGGGATGCTACCTTGACATGCTCCGAGTGCTCCGGCATAAGGACTCACCCGCGGGGATAGGCGACTCCTCCGGGACACTATCTCTGCCAGGGAGCTCTTCAACTCCCCTTCCGCCAGGTAGACGGCTCCTCCGGGATGCTACCTCGGCCAGTCGGGTAGACGGCTCCTCCGGGATGCTACCTTGACTCGCTCCAAGTGCTCCGGCACAAGGACTCACCCGCGGGGATAGGCGACTCCTCCGGGACACTATCTCTGCCAGGGAGCTCTTCAACTCCCATTCCGCTAGGTAGACGGCTCCTCCGGGATGCTACCTCGGCCAGTCGGGTAGACGGCTCCTCCGGGATGCTACCTTGACTCGCTTCGAGTGCTCCGGCATAAGGACTCACCCGCGGGGATAGACGACTCCTCCGGAACACTATCTCTGCCAGGGAGCTCTTCAACTCCCCTTCCGCCAGGTAGACGGCTCCTCCGGGATGCTACCTTGGCTGGCCAGGTAGACGGCTCCTCCGGGATACTACCTCGGCCTGCGGAATATGCGACTCCTCCGGGACACTATCTCCATCAGGGTGCCTGCGTGACTGGCCTACGTGCTCCGGCACTGGGGGCTTGCGTCGACACCTCTAGGGACTATGACCCCCGGGTCACTCCGAGACGGGAACAGGTCTTCGGAGGGCGTCGCGCCTAGTTCACCTAGCAGTTGGGCGTCGGGTCTTCCCCACCGCTGCCAGGCCTGTGGGACTCCGCAAGGGCTTGGATTGGAGGCTAGATCAAGGGGGTTCTCTGGCCACACCAACGCGATGGGAGCCAGTCTTTCCTGACAGACAGAGCGACGCTGTGAGGAGCAGGCCGGGTGAATATGCGATCCAACAGTCCGTGGAGCACCGGCATCCGTGGACCCCCCGATGACGTGTCACTCCCGGGGAGCGCCACGTGTCGGTTAATGACATTATCATCCCAATCTCTATAAATAGAGGTCTTGAGAATTCATTTGAAAAGGACATTAAGGTTGGACATTTTCAGAACTCTCACATTTTCACTCTCACTCTAGAATCCTAGAGAGAGAAACACACAGTGCCCTGACTCTGGACCTAAGCATCGGACTGTGACTGTCATCGTGTATTCATCCCGCGCCATCGCCCTCGCAGCACTGCCACCCTCGAGCTCTGTCTGGGAAGCCCTTGGTCTCTGCCCTTGTTCCACCCTTGTTGTGTCTCACATCAATATACTTGGAAGTTGACGCGGACTGCAGCCTTTGTGGCACCTCCACGTAGGTACGAACCCACTTTCGTTGGCATCAATAACATATTAGGATCTTTCTGTCTTACCATGCAAGATTTACTCTTTTTTTTTCACATTCGTCCCTCCAACCTAGGCAAAATAAGGTAGGTCAAATACGAAATTTCTAAATCGTCGACCTCCACTTCTCCGTTCTCGTTCTTCCTTTTGCTTTCGTTGCTCCCTTTGTGGTTCCACCATCAAATTTGCGTCAAAACAAGGGTCCAACGCTTAGCTTGTTTGTGAGTTTTGAGACGAGAGAAAAGAAAAGAAGTGAAAGGAAGAGAAGGGAAGACAAATTTCCTTCCTTTTGTTTGTGAGTTCAACAGAAAAGAAAAGAAAATACATCCGCTTACATATATATATATATATATATACATCCTTAAATTATATCGTCATAATTCTAACCAAGACCATGATGTATGATACTAAAAAAGAACATGATTTTAACGAGAAAATAGATTAGTCATCAATGATATCATACAAAGTTCATACTATATGAATGTAACAAACCTTACATGTTAATGTCGCAATAGAAAAAAAAAAAGAATTAGTTCAGAGTTGACTACAAACATTTCAACATTCAAATCTAATTAATATCACACTAATAGCAAAATAATTAGTCACGATTCAGCTCTAACATCTAAAATAATCATTTGTTTGTAAATAAAATGAGAATTTCTTGAAATGAACCCTAAAATCTAAAAGTCCTTAAAAATTTAGTCTTCATTATTTTCAAGGATAATATGGGCATTTTTAAAATATTACTTTTAAGAGTTTACTTTCTTTCCGTTTCTTCTCAATTTTGAGAAGAAAGATTTAGAGACAAAAGAGGCCCAAACTTTCCTCTCCTTTCTCGTCTTTTCTCTTAAAAAAAAAAAAAACTCACGAACTAGAGAAAAAGAAAAAAATAAGTCACTTTCTTTTCTTTTCCTCGCTTTTCTCTCCTAAAAAAAAAAAAAACATCGGAAACAAGCTAAAACTTCGACCGGCCAAGAAAAAACCGACCCGTCCCCGCACTAAAATCTACCACTACAAAATCGTTAACGGAGTGTTCCAATTCCCTTTTGCTGAATATATATTTTAGGGTTTAAGAAGAAGAACCTTAACACAGATCAAACACCCACCCCACCCTCTACGTAACACACACTAGGAGGACTGTGTTAATATCGACCACATAGAGATACTGTGTAACTCTCTAATCTCTCTCTCACTCTTTCTCTCTAGTTTACTCGTTGATATCCACAATCTCTACGTATATGTTGGTGAACTAATCAGCTCTTGTGGTTTAGTTTGTTCAATTAAGTGACTCTTGATGGGTTTCCACAAGTTTGTTAGATTGCGTGTGTTTTTTGTTTTTCAGATTTTTTGTTGTTGGGTGCGCACAATGCACCTTTTTATACGATACATTTCTTTTGCTTTTGTATCTAAACTCAGTAAGGCCGTAATTCTATCTTTATACTATTAGTGCTGCTTTTAGTGTTATTTCATACATATCTAAGGGTTTTCTTTCATTTTCTTTTACATATTTTGGTTTGCGTTGCTTGATCCATATAATTTTGCAATGCTGTTAGTGATTATGGTGTGTTGAAGCTTTCTTTATGCGTAATTTGTGGTTTCTCTCAAAGACCTTGATTATGTGTTTCGCGGTGTTCCCAATCGATATTAAGTCTGTACAATTTATCTGAAATCAGGAAGGGGTTTAATCCCATCTTTATGTGGTTAGTACTGCTTTTATTGTTATGTTAATTATGCCCTTTTTTGAAGATTTTATGCCATGCGTATTATAGGGTTTGACCTCATATTAATTTGCAATGCTGATATTGATTATTGCACATTTTGTTAAACTGTGGGTATACTTATGTTTATTATTGGATCATGCTTTGACTACAGATAGTTTTACCACCCGAGTTCCTGCAGATTATTAGTGTTTCCTAGTTTTTGACGATGGCGAATTTAGCCATAACTGGCATTCTGGAAAAGGTAAAATACTCTTTTGATACAATTTTGCAAAAAGTTCTTTTCTATCATCTTGGTATGTAGAGCTCATTCCACCCCCCACGCCCCCCAACACACACAAATTCGGAGTGGTTGGGGATTTTACAATTTAATTTAAAATCTTAATGGAAGATCATTACAGTGCGTGACGTGATGATTTCTTTGGCTTTATCGAGCAGATGACAGGGAAGGATAAAGACTTCAGATACATGGCGACTTCTGATTTGCTCAATGAGTTAAACAAAGAAGGTTTCAAATTAGATAACGATCTTGAGATAAAGTTGTCAAATATTGTCATACAGCAGCTTGATGATGCAGCTGGCGATGTTTCTGCGTTAGCTGTAAAATGGTTTGTCCTATAAATCTCGCTGCTTCTGAGACTATTTATTCTGAACCTTTATCATTGGATGTAGCAAGTTTGATATGTGCGCTTGTGATTTTGACTTATTACTGTCTTTCATAGGAGATGATCAACATGTTGTTTTATTGGCTGATGGCTTGCCACTTTTGTGTTTTTCTTGATTTATTCATGAGCAGTTGGGTGGGACAAAGAATCTTGCGCACATATTTTGCAGTCATTGTAGATTCCATTCTGTAGGGGGTGTTTAAGTAGTGAGTGAACGCCACGCAGTTGGTTTCTACAGTTGAACATACCACATTTGGAATTGATTGATTGGAGTGTGTAGTGTTTTTGATTGGATTTTCAGTTGGCAATCCTTTCACACTTTGGTGACTGGTTAGTGATCCTTGCAAAGCGTTGCTTTAGTGGTATAGATTTTGGTGTCGGGTGAAGTTTTATAGGTATAGTTGTATCCCTAGTCTCTAGCTACTGAGGATTATTCTTATAGCGACCAGTGAATACCAGTTTTGGGTAGTCAGGCTGCATGATATAATGTAAGACTTGGGACAGCAAGGAAATAGGTTATATGTAAATACCAGAGGTAGATTTGCATGATGGAGATTTCGGGCACTTCCTTTATAGGCTGCTATATACCTTACTGATTTTATTACATGGGTAGCTGGTTCATGGGAAATGTGGAAATTGTTTCAGTGTTCTTTTGAAAGGGTGCTTTCTTTGTATACCTGGTGTTAAGTGCTGACTTGTTGTACATGTATACCTCTATTCTCTAGCTTGTGATGGAAGATTATACCTGTAATTTTAAAAGAATTTTGTCCTGAAACTGAAACTGAAAAAGGAATTGGTGGGGTTGGGATGAGATTGGCAGCAATGAAGGGAACGATAGATTTTGGCACAGGTGACAGGAAATAAATTTGTGGGGGTCTGGACAGCAACTTTGATTTGAATGGTCAACTTCATATATATATCTGTTTTGGCATTGGGGCGTGGACTGGGAATCTGATGTTATCTTGTGCAATGATAGTAGCTTCATGGACCTCTTGTTTTCCATTTTTACCTAACAGTACATTTTCTGTGAACATTATCATTCTTTTGCTTCGCAAATCTACGATACAAGTTGCTTGATTGTATTGTGTTGACTAGAATCAGAAAGAAGTAAGTGAGTAAGAAATGTGCATCCATTACAACCAACGGTATAGGTAAAAGGCCACTCGTGCCTTTTTATAATTCTATGCCGTTAAGTTGACTTCCACTTTGTATTGTTGCATAGCTTGCTGTTCTAAAGGTCCTTAATGCTATATTCTTGCGTATCCTCTCTTTTATAGACTATCAGCGCCCCATGTAGCATGATGCTGTGCTCAGCAGTAAGCCAAAGTTATTGTGATTAATGCTTTCCTTGCAAATCTTTTTCTGTCAATCTATTGGCAGCAAGGACAGTGCAGTCTTAATGAAATTTGCATTCCAACATCAGTGAAGTTGCATCAGTAGTATGCATGTTTGAAAGAGTTGCTCATCTCCTTTCAGGTTTTTATTCATTTTTTTGATGTCATGTTTCAGTCTTGGTCCGTTGGTGAAGAAAATCCGTGAGGAGCAAGTTCTGGACATGACAAATAAGCTTTGTGATAAATTGGTAAACGGAAAAGACCAGCATCGAGACATTGCAAGCATAGCCTTGAAGACAATTGTTTCTGAAGTTCCTACCTCATCAGTTGCCCAATCTGTTCTAGTTTCAGTCTCTCCAAAGTTGATCAAAGGAGTAACTAGTCCTGTGAGTTTTGAAAGACACCTTTTCAAGCTTGCCACTATGACTATGTAGAAAGTTTAGAAAGAGCTGTTTGACTTTAATAACTGACTGTTTTATTTTTATTAGCAATTGTACCTTTGTTACAAGTCGGTAAAAGAGCTGCTCTGAAATATGGGTATGTATAAGAAAATAAAGCGACATTGAAGATTGGCTTAATAAACTGTGCTAATTATTGTTTAAGGTGGATTTACTTTATAGTCTCCAACATTTCCAAAACACTAGATTGTTAAGTGTGTATAATACTCATCCACATGAGTCTTTCTCCACACAAGCTTTTCATCATATCCCACTCTAGCTCTTCTGAACAGTTTTTGGTGGTAGACAAAGTTGATTAACACTGTTATTTCTATCATACTGGTGAAGCCAACCATGCAACCATTTCCTTCTTTTCATCAAATCCCACTCTAGCGCTTCTGAACAGTTTTTGGTTGTAGACAAAGTTGATTAAACTGTTGTTTTTATCATACTGGTGAAGCCAACCATGCAACCATTTTCTGCTTTAGAGAGGGGGGGGGGGGGGGGGAGGTGGTGGATGGTCAGCAGTAGGGGAAATTTTTTGTCATGTAGAACACTTGGAAAACACTTCGGATACAAATATGGTACATCAAGACATCTCTATTGACGGTAATATGTGCACAAATGGTTATTCTTTGTTGACGGTAATATGTGCACAAATGGCTATTATTGGACATCTTTAACACCCACGTTAAGTAAGGTTATATATTTAGGAACTCTGTTGTTTGATGTTTCACTTCGGAAGATCCTTGATTATTTGCATGTAGTCTCTACAAAGAGTTCTACTGAGTTTCGTTGGTGCTTATTTCTCCCAGGGTAGACCCCATTATATTACCTTCACTTTATATTCTCTTCATTCTGTTTGCTTGCAGTCTTGCACTATTCTCCAAAAAATTGAACTTTTTCTTCTCTCCAGGGAATGAGTACAGAGATAAAGTGTGAATGTCTCGATATCTTATGCGATGTGTTACATAAATTTGGGAATTTAATGGCATCGGACCATGAGATGCTCTTAGGTGCTCTGCTGCCTCAGTTAAGTTCTAATCAAGCAAGTGTTAGAAAGAAGACTGTTTCATGTATTGGTAAGATGAGGTTACTGACTCATATTGTTACCATTTCTTATGCCTATTTGGTGTTAACATTTTGAGATCTGGCATGAACTTTTTGGGTACATCTAAAACAGCGATTTAATAAACAATTGGCTTCGTTACAGCATCTCTGGCCTCAAGCTTGTCGGATGATATGTTGGCAAAGGCTACAGTCGAAGTCATTCGGCTATTGAAAATGAAGGGAACAAAATCTGATATGGCACGTACCAACATTCAGATGATTGGGGCTTTGAGGTATGCTTTTAAAACAGTTCCATTTGTTGTCAAAGGTTGTCCTGCACATCTTATTGATCCTAGTGAGCACTTGGTTCATGAAAGTCTGAAACATGTTTTGTTAGTTGGATGCGTCCTTGTATGTGGAGATAAATAAACTAAGATGTGATATTGTTGCCTCAGACGTCCACAATAAAGTTGGGACCAGACATCTTTGGTCTTGTCACCTTCCCAGCGCAATGCACATGATATATTGTAATTTATCACAACATATTACTGAAAACATGTTTTTTTCTCCCTCCCTCTCTCTCTCTCTCTATATATATATATATATATATATATATATATATGTTTTGAGATATTGCCAAAAAGAAGATAATAAGTACTACAGAAATTCCTCTTTATTCTTCATACGGGGAATGAACTATGAAGCGTGGACACCTCTGTAGGTGAAAGCATCATTTCCGAGCCTACGCTTCAGTATGTGTTGGACAATGAGTATAAATCAACATTATTAAGTTTTTTTTTTTGTTGAAACTCTTTCTTCTGCTACTTTTTATGACTCTTTTGTTTCATTTCTCTCTCTCTCTCTCTCTCGATATTGTTAACAAGAAGATAGTAAGCACTACAGAAATTTCTCTTTATTCTTGATATGGGGAATGAAGTATGAAGTGCATACACCTCACATAGGTCAAAGCATCATGTCCGATACCTACACTTCTCATTTTGTGTTGGATGCCGAGTATAATCAATTTTAGCAGAAAATAGAGGAATAATTGAATTAATTAAGTGATCATTGTAAACCTTACTCTCTTTCAACTTGCTTCTAACCGTTTGACGTTATAGATGCGTGACTAAGTATTTAGTTCGAATTATAAAAATTGGAGAGCTCAAGTTGCATTTTCTATTCAATTTACTTACTTTTCCTTGCCATTTTCTGCATTGTCCCCTTCTTTCTCCTCACTCGTGCCACAGTTGTGTATTCTGTAACATGCGCTTTCTTTACCATTCTTTCTCCCACCCTCAATGCAATATTTTTCTTACTCTCTTCTTCAAGTCGAAGCACAACTGGACTGGGATTATGCTTGATGATGAAAGTACGGGTTTTAATTTACAAGGGGGTTTGAGTTATGCCTCGTTTGTGGTTCGGCGGTCACGATGGTTATGGTAGTTGACAGCGTGGATATGGGTTTAGATCTAGCTTTTGGGCGAGGGTTTCAATTTTTCGGAGGTGGATGATGGTGGCTGCGATGGTTCGAAGGTGGCTGTGGATGGTCGGTGGTGGTTGTGCCTTTTTTAATTTAGCAGTTAGGTGATTGTTGCATGTTTGAAGGTGGTCGTGGATGTCGGTGGTGGCTGTACGATGTGGTTGCAATGGTTGCAAGGTGAGTTTGGAAAGTTTGAAGGTGGCTGTGGATTGGTCGGTGGTGGTTGTGTGACGGAAGTTTGTGATTGCAATGGTTGAATGGTGGTTGTGTGAAGGTGAATGGTGGTTTGGCGAAGGTGGATGATGGCTATGTTATGGTTGTAAGGTGGCTGTAGGATGATTGGTGCCTGGTGGCCGTGCGATGGTCATGGGGGTTGTGGCTGTGAGAGAGATAAGGGCATTGGAAATAGCTATTTCTCTCTCCGCTGTGGGCTTGTCCTTGCTGCAGTAGCGAAAATTGTTTTCTATGGGTTATAAAAAAATGAATGGTGAATTGTTTTTGTTTGTAGCTGAAAACAGGCCAAAACACATGTTTTTAAAAATCTGTATTGCATGGCCCTCTTTAGAAACAAGTATCTGGAAACATTTCAAGAATCATATACCGTACATCAGTTTTCCCATTGCATAATGAAATTCAAAAACTTCGATGCAATGCCAAGCAGGCCCTTATTTTTTGAGGTCAGACACCAAGTCAGTGTGTATGGTACTTAGGGTAGAAAGTCATCCTTTTCTCTCTCTTTTTATAAATTATCTCAAACACTGTTA
Organism: Escallonia rubra; assembly: GCA_033065855.1. Lineage (NCBI taxonomy): Eukaryota > Viridiplantae > Streptophyta > Magnoliopsida > Escalloniales > Escalloniaceae > Escallonia > Escallonia rubra. Next base: position 79,470 of record JAVXUO010003118.1, on the reverse strand, counting down.
GCTAGTTTTTTCTCCTACCCTCTTCAGGCAAATATATCCATTTTTGTATGGTTGCTTGCTGGAAATTTAAAGCTTCAATTAACTAACGTGATGATACATTATGGTGTTTTAGCCGTGCCGTCGGGTATCGGTTTGGTCCCCATCTTGGAGAAACTGTTCCAGTACTAATTAACTACTGTATGAGTGCATCAGAGAATGATGAGGAGCTTCGTGAGTATAGCTTGCAGGTACTACATTAATGCTTTCTTTTAATTTATTCTATGTTAATGTTATGTTTCAGACAGGTAAATATTAGGATTATACAATCATGTCTGAATTGCTGCAGGCTTTGGAGAGCTTTCTACTTAGATGCCATAGGGATATTTCCCCTTATTGCAATGAAATTCTACATCTCGCTCTGGAATTCCTTAGTTATGATCCTAATTTCACTGATAACATGGAGGAAGATACTGACAATGAAAGCAATGAGGAGGATGAGGATGAGTATGTTGTTTCATTATGAAGTTGCTTATGTCCAAACTATTTTAGAATTAGTGACTTATACTAGCGTGTGCTTATTTTATGGGCTTGCAGTGAGAGTGCCAATGAATATACGGATGATGAGGATGTCAGCTGGAAAGTTCGTAGAGCTTCAGCTAAATGCTTGGCAGCTTTTATTGTTTCTCGTCCTGAGATGATCTCAAAGCTATATGAAGAGGTATATAAGCTCTACTTTTGCCTGTGGAGCCTGGAACTTCTTTGTTGTCTCTGGGGCATGTGCTTTAGTTGATTCTTGCCAACCTGTTCATTGGTCTTTTCGCTTAAAAAGGTTGTAGTTAAACTATTTTTACGTTGTTCTAAAAAGTGAGGGAAAAAAAATTAAAGAATGAACAAAGAAATAAGAACAGTCATATATTGGGTTTCCTGTTTTTGGTTGAGAGTTTGTTTGATAAAGATGATATGAGATGCAGTACACATAAAAGAAATTATCGTGCAGGCTTGTCCAAAGCTGATCGATAGGTTCAAAGAGAGGGAAGAAAATGTCAAGGTACGGCTAGAATTGTGAAATAAATTTTGAGTAGCAATCCCTGCCTAACCATGGTTGATCATCTAATCCGTTTATTTGCAGATGGATATATTCAACACATTCATTGAACTGCTACGTCAAACAGGAAATGTTACAAAAGGGCAGATCGACATAAATGAGTCAAGGCAAGTTCATTTCTGCTTTATGTTTTTTCAAGTGCAAAATATTGTCAAAATATGCTCAATTTAAATGCAATAGTTGAACAATTTTAGGGAACAAGGTGGAGAATACCTTCAATCTCTTATACAAGGTTGTGGCTTAGTTTACAAGTATTCCTTCTTATTCTGCTTCCAAAGCTGGCTGTGTTTGGGAACTGAGTAGATGACTGCCCAAAAATCGGTTTTGCCCGATTGTTACCCACTATGTTGGAGCATCTATAGTGAGACCAATTTGCGTACAAGGTCGTAGTTTCCTCTACAACCTAATTGGAGTCGCTCCTCAATGATATAGAGCCCGAGACACAGTCATGCTTTGGATACCACCTATGCTTGAAAAGACTTATATCGGATGAGAATGAACACTTACAACTACGGTTTTTTATGAATTTCACTTATCAGTACTGAGATGATTGCTTATGCCATGTTAATTCCAATGATGGGCCTCATATGGATGATGTTGGCATTCTGTTCTTTTTTGCTTGTAGAGTTGATTTTTTAGATTTTCTGAACTTGTATTATATGCCACAAGATTCCTATGTCCATGTCTTTATTTTCTTTGCAAGTGTGCTTGTGTAGAAACATACAAATGTCGAAGACATTGTCTTCTTTTACTTCCCTCATGTTTTACAAGTTATGTTATCTTAACCAGTCATGGGATCCTTTCAATATTTGTGTAACCAAATTAGTTTTTCTGCAAGCATAAGAACTGGCTTGTTTGTTGCTTGAAGAACATATGTTTCCCGTTCAGCATTGTTCTGATTTGTCATAGCGATGCTAATAGCTTGGCGTGTCATGCAGTCCCAGATGGTTATTAAACCAAGAAGTACCCAAGATCGTCAAATCTATAAATAGGCAGTTACGCGAGAAATCTATCAAGACAAAGGTAAGAAGTTTGCTGAAAGAACTGTTCATATTCAGTTTTGAGCTTTCTCAACTCTTATGTTCCCTTTGTTCTGCAGGTTGGTGCATTTTCTGTTCTGAAGGAACTTGTTGTTGTCTTGCCTGACTGCCTTGCAGATCACATTGGGTCCCTGATTCCTGGAATTGAGAAGGCATTATGTGTAAGTATAGTTTTTTAATTTTACAAGTGTAATGCCTTGTAATTTATACCCCCTGATGCTAATACTGAAAATTTTCATCTTTCTCCTGTTAACTTTACCAGGACAAATCTTCTACTTCAAATCTGAAGATCGAGGCTCTTATATTTACAAGATTGGTGTTAGCATCGCATTCTCCTTCTGTTTTCCACCCGTTCATTAAGGTAACACTAAATAAATGCTTCTGTCAGACCTATGATATCTAGCAGTTTTGAACTAATTTTCTTTAGTCTCACAGAAGAGACACTTATTGCCATCTAAGAAAAAAACAGCATTGAATACGTAAGGTTAGCTTTTAATGGTAGTTTATTATTGATGCTTCTGCAGGCTGTTTCTAGTTCTGTTTTGTTTGCTATTGCTGAGCGTTATTACAAAGTTACAGCTGAGGCACTAAGAGTATGTGGGGAACTTGTTCGTGTTGTGCGTCCAAACATAGAGGTGAGATTGCCTTTATTCTGACTTGTAAAAAAGATCACTCTCCTTTCTGCGGCTAATGATTTTGTTGTTCAGGGTTATGGTTTTGATTTCAAGCCCTATGTCCATCCTATTTATAATGCTATCATGGCACGCTTAACAAACCAAGATCAAGATCAAGTGAGTAGATCCCTATATGAAATTCCCCATTTGCAATTTTACTCTCTCTTACTTTGTTCCTCTTCCAGGAGGTTAAGGAGTGTGCAATTTCATGCATGGGGCTTGTCGTTGCAACATTTGGTGATAACCTGAGAGCAGACTTACCTACATGCCTTCCCGTTCTTGTGGACCGGATGGGGAATGAAATAACTCGACTTACAGCTGTAAAGGTTGGTTCAAAGTTCCCACTCCGGGCCATAATTGCTGCCTTGATATTATCTTAATTATTTTAATTGCTGCAAAATTGTACATACGATGTACCTGCGTCCTTGTATTAAGCGGTTGGTTTGATTTAAAAGTCAAAGGTTCGTATCATCTGAGGACCTGTGCATGATGGCGGTGCTCTCCTTCGAAACAGATCATAAGAATGTGCTAAAGCTGCCACGTGAAAGCTTCATTAGCCACTGCTAACGCTGTAGGCTGTGCACTGGGCTGGCCTACACCTCCTCCTTTATCTATTTGAATTTGCCACTAATATAGGTCTGAGGGTATTGAGGATAACAAAGCTGTGGCTAGCCTTAGGATAGTTGCCTGTTGCTTGCCTATAAAAGGCGCCATTTTGATACAATAGTCAATGGCTTTTTTTGTCAATTTGCTGCAAAACCAATGAATGAAACAGATCTATTTATGCACCTCCATACATCCTTTTTAGTTTTTCCCAATTTGTTTGCAGGGATCATTCTCTGAATAACTCTCTTATGTCCCCAATTTGCTCCTTTTTACTTACATAATAATCATGTTGAGACTCGAGTTTTTGTCTGCAGGCTTTTGCTGTAATTGCTGCTTCTCCGCTGCACCTAGACCTTTCATGTGTTTTAGATCATGTTATTGCTGAGTTGACTGCATTCTTAAGGAAGGTACAAAGATTGAAAAGTTTCTTGTAACCATGCACCTAACTTCTTGTGAGCACAAAATTTCTGAACTTGGTTCCCTTCTTTTGTGAAATAGGCAAATAGGGCATTGAGACAGGCCACACTGGGGACACTGAATACCCTCATTGTTGCTTATGGTGATAAAATTGGTTCTGCTGCATATGAAGTCATTATAGTGGAACTTTCAGCTCTCATTAGGTTTTCTATACTGACTGTTCTCTAAGTTTCACTCTATATAGTTCCTTTGATCCTTCTCATAGTCTGGCATGATTATGACGTACTATCTCTATCCTGAATATCCCTTATATTTTCTACGTATTCGCATGTCAGTGATTCGGACTTGCATATGGCGGCTCTCGCCCTGGAGCTCTGCTGCACCTTGATGGCTGATAGAAGATCAAGCAAAAATGTTGGTGTGACGGTCAGAAATAAAGTTCTTCCGCAAGCACTTACATTAGTAAGAAGCTCATTGCTTCAGGGACAGGCCCTCTCGGTACTACCTTATCCTTCTATTGGGATTTAACTTTATGTTGGAAGTCTGCTTTGTAAAACCTCTTCTTTCAACTGCAGGCTCTACAAAGCTTTTTTGCTACTTTAGTGCAGTCGGCAAACACAAGCTTTGATGTGCTTCTAGACTCTCTTCTTTCCACTGCTAAACCATCTCCCCAGTCTGGTGCTGTAGCAAAGCAGGCGCTGTTTTCCATTGCTCAATGCGTTGCTGTTCTGTGCCTTGCTGCGGGCGATCAGAAATGTTCTTCTACAGTGAAGATGCTCACAGGCATTCTCAAAGTTGATAGCAGTACCAACTCGGTAAGGGTTTTACTAGTATTTGCGTTAGTTCATTTGCAATATGTCTTTTACTGTGATCTAAAGACCGAAGGCTGCAATTAAACTGCCAAACTTAACTTTTGGAAGTATTTTCTTTTACGTACAGGCCATTTCTTTTGTGAAAATTGGTTTGTAGAGTTAGTCAATTAGCTAATAATACACCTGATACTTGATAGCTAATAAAGCCCCCGATACTTGATGAGAGTTCCATTAGTTTGATTGAAGATGCTAACCATCTCTTCCTATTACGTACTCTTCGTATGTACAAGTCAGTGGCCTGATATATACAATTTGTGAAATTTGAGTGTAATTGGTCCATCCTCCTCTGTCAAAGGGGAGGAGGGGGTTGATGTCATTGGTGTAAAGTAATCTACTAGATTCTGCACCAAGCAATAAAGAAGAGAATAAAAAACAATAACAGAAAATAGAGACACAAGATTTACGTGGTTCGGCGAAAGCCTACTCCACGGTGGTAGTAGCGATTTCACTATGTTTATCACTGGAGATTACATACCTTTGTCACTCTCAACAAACCCTCTCAAAGAATGGCTCCTCTCTCTTCAAAGAATGACTTTTCCATGCATGCATGATTGCAAAGATAAGCATGGATGCATGCATGCTTATCTTTGCAATCTGTCTTTTATTGTGATCAATAGACCGAAGACTCCAACTTAACTGCCGTGCTTAAACTCTTCAAAGTATTTTCCCGTAGGCACATGCTTTTTTCTTTTAGTGAAAAATTATTTTTGTAGAGTTAGTCACGTAGCTGATAAAACCCCTGATACTCGATGAGAGTTTTCCAACAACGTACTCTTGGTGTGTTATAATTTAATGGCCTGAAAAATATAATTGTCTAAATTTAGTTGCATTTGTCCATCCTCCTCCTATCTACTCTGGGTTGGAGAAGGGGGTTGGTGGGGGGGGGGGGGGGGGCGTGTTGAAGGGAGATGTCATTGGCTTGGCTTCTGCTATAGCAACAAGATAACATTTTTATCTTGGGTGGATGGATGCTATAGCCTGCTGATACATGTTTTCCCCAGACAATATGAAACCCAAAAGTTCTAACGTCTTAGAATTACCTTCTTCAAACGTAGTTACAAACATTGACGAAGAGCTGAATTCGTGCAGGTATACTTTTGATCCCTAATTACCTGTATTATGTCCTTATTTTGTGTCGTTTAATTTTCCCAGCTTCAGTTGCATTCGTAAGATATACTTAAAACTTTAAGAAAATTGAAAGCATTGAGCTTGATTTGGCAGAGGCCAATTATCAGGGGGCGCCCCTTCTATCCCATCTTTCTCTTTTCTCTTAACTCTGCTCCTAATGTCACCTAGATCTGCGTCGGTCAGTTAGCTAATGACATCTATGATACTTTATGAGAGTTCCATTGGGTGGATTGAACTAAGATGCCAACCGTCTCTTCCAAAACATACTCTTGTTACATTATAACTCAGTGGCCTGAAATATAGAATTTGAGTGTAATTTGTCCATCCTCCTTTTTTCTACTTTTTTTTGGGGGGGGGGGGGGGGGTGGGTCGTCTCCGGCCATAGCAATGGTGTAGACAAATTTCATCTTGGGTGGATGCTATGACCTGCTAATAAATGGTTTCCATACTTGGATATGGGGGCTGATCCATTGCTAGCGCGATTTCGCCGTCCGCTACATTATGTTGCGGACGATAATTTACCGTCCACTACACTATGTTGCGGACGGTGAAAAAAATGACAGTAGTGGCGCGCGATCTGGCCGTCCATTCTCTCCTGTGGACGGCCAGATCGCGCTAGCAACTTGGGTTAAGTTGCTAGCGCTAGCAATGGATCAAAGCTTATGCGCCGCAATTCTTGTCTGATTTTGCTCTTGCCTAGAAAAATGACTCATGCCCCCTATTTATAGAGTACATAATGAAAATGAATGTGATGGTTGTCTAGCTTTTTGCATGCTCTTTCATAATAATTTTGGATACTATGACATAAGGATGCAAAAGTGGTATTTATGTCTTTGATTCTCTAGACTTCCCTGTTGCTAATGCTTTATCCTGATGCCATGCTGTAATAAAATTCCCCTTCATTATAGGCCACGCAACACCTTGCCTTGCTGTGTTTGGGGGAGATTGGGAGAAGGAAAGACTTGAGTGCGCATGCACACATTGAAAATATGGTTATTGAATCCTTCCAATCACCTTTTGAAGAGATAAAATCTGCTGCCTCTTATGCTCTTGGAAACATAGCGGTTGGTAATTTGCCGAAGTACTTGCCATTCATCTTGAACCAGATTGATAATCAGCAGAAGAAACAATATTTACTACTCCATTCGCTGAAGGAGGTAAGTTATAACCTAAAAGATCCCCTAATTTCTTATCCAACATTGTCTTCACTTCACTCTCACCTTAAGGAAGTAAAGATCATAATGGACTTACTAATTGCAGGTCATAGTGAGACAATCAGTTGATAAAGCAGATTTTCAAGATTCCAGTGTTGAGAAGATACTTAATCTGCTGTTTAACCACTGTGAAAGTGAGGAAGAGGGCGTCCGCAATGTTGTAGCTGAGTGCCTAGGGAAGATTGCCCTTATCAAACCTGCAAAACTTGTGCCTGCACTTAAGGTATAAATCAACTATGGTCTATTGCTGCTTATGAGATCCTTTATCAAATCAATACCTCTGTTACTTTGAGAGCGAACAGTTAAAGTTTATATGTTTGTAGGTGAGAACAACTAATCAGGCTGCATTCACGAGAGCAACTGTTGTCATTGCTGTCAAATATTCCATGGTTGAGCGGCCTGAGAAGATAGATGAGATTATATACCCGGAGATCTCTTCTTTCCTGATGCTTATCAAGGATCAAGACAGGGTAATGTTGATATTACTAGTGTTTTACTTACCACTGAGATTATGGGTCAGAAGCTTCCTGGTTCTGCAATTATACTGTTTTTTAGTTTTGATATATCTTATGTATTCTCCTCCAGCATGTTAGGCGTGCTGCTGTCTTGGCCTTGAGTACAGCTGCTCATAACAAACCAAACCTCATCAAGGGCCTTCTTCCGGAATTATTGCCGCTTCTTTACGATCAAACACTGATCAAGGTAACTATCTTATTGTCGTGGCTCTTAATCAGAAACATATCCCGAGGTAGTTCGGTGCTTGAAAACAAGAAGCCGCAAGAGATACTGCAGTTCTACTTGCTGGACTGTTGTTTAGTACCTCACAACTTATGTTATGTCTGTATGGTGCTAGTGACGCTGATCTTACATTTGTCACTAGTTAGAGAGACAACTTACCACCTTATTTTCAACCCGGTGCTCCCAGAACTTATCCCACAAGTGACTAAAATTTGGTGAAATATTTTTATTGCGACTTCCTTTGTGAGAACTGAGAGGTTCTCTAGGACATTAAACTTCTACGCAGACTACATGAAGTGCAAATATCAGTTGCTAAAGCAAAATAGTTGAACTTAATTCTTCTATTAGGTTGAATTGCGTGTATCAAGCAGCCCGTGAGTTCTCTGAAGACAGCCGTGCCATAGCTAAGTTCTTGTTGCGCAATGAAAATAAATCTTGTTTACTCTAATTTGACAATACACACTCTCGTCTCCAGAGGGAGCAGGAGACTTCCTGATGAACTTTCTTGGGATGGTGACTTCAAGATTTGTAATTATATTGTTGTCATTAGTTTTACTTGAGTACCTCTCCTTGCAGATGTTTTGTCTATGAGAACCTGGAGATGTGTCTTGGTAAATGGTGAACTTGGCAAATTTTTGGAGTTTCTTTTGCAGGAACAATGTTCAGGGACTTATTCCTCTACTGTCTTTCTACAATACAATCTATTTTATCCCTTATTCAAACATGGAAGGCTTTATTAGGGACTATGAGAATATATGTACCTTTTCATAATTGTTTTTTTTTGGGTCACATTTTCCTTTTTGTTACTTTTGCAGAAAGAACTGATAAGAACAGTTGATCTTGGTCCTTTCAAGCACACAGTGGATGATGGGCTTGAGCTAAGAAAAGCAGCTTTTGAATGCGTAGATACATTGTTAGACAGCTGTCTTGATCAAGTGAACCCTTCCTCTTTTATTGTTCCGTACCTTAGATCTGGTCTTGATGGTAAGTCGTTAAAGTAGAGCAGGCTTCTCTCTCTCCTTAGTCTTTTGGTCTTGGGTTTCAAACTTGATTTTCAATTGGATTTGAAATCCAATACAAAGGTTTTCATATGTTAATTTCTGAATAACTACCGTTCTTTTTGTTTTTATTTCAGTATAATCACTATCTGGTTTAAGTTGACCGAGTGCATTGGATGTCATACTTGTAGTGACATCTCTCTTTGTTCCGTCATCCTTGATAGTTGTCTTTTATAATTTAAGGAATATATTTGTTATGGATTTACTGGGTCCAACATCCTTTTATAGTATTCTGCTCTATCGTTGGGGTCAGATACTTTTTTTTCTTCTTTTCTTATGACTATTCTGCAAAGTTGCTTATACCTTACTTATATTTTCTCTTTGGTTCTCCCAGATCATTATGATGTGAAGATGCCTTGCCATCTTATCCTATCTAAACTTGCAGAGAAGTGTCCCTCTGCTGTATTGGCAGGTTGGTGTTCAATTCAATTTGACTTTCATGGATGTGTAACAGATCGGTCTATCATCTCATTAAACTGCTATCATCTACATATGCGATAAGCATCTCATACCATATTGTTTTTTAAATTCCAGTGTTGGAATCTTTGGTCGATCCTCTCCAGAAAACTGTTAGTTTTAGGCCTAAACAAGATGCGGTCAAGCAAGAAGTTGATCGTAATGAAGACATGATCCGCAGTGCCCTTCGAGCAGTTGCATCGTTAAATCGCATCGGGTATGTCGATTGGAAATCATGTGCATATTGTAAACCATTTCGGAAATGTAAGGATGCATGGAACACAACACTAGTATTTGGTAAAACACGACATTTTCTGCACCCCTATCATGAACTATGAAACTGAGAATCATAATAGCTCGACAGTACTTTCACTGTCAATTAAATAAGTTATGAACGTTCTTGCTCTCTCTATACACGCACGCACGCAACTTTCCCCGTCACCCCCTTTTCTACATAAATACCCACACCCTACCACTGACTCTTGGGTTCATCTTGCAGTGGAGGAGATTGCAGCCATAAATTCAAGAACCTCATGAGCGATATAGCAAAATCCCAACCTCTGTGGGAGAAATATTGTTCCATCCGGAACGAGTGAAGTGTGATTCGAGCCCTAGAGTCAAGTAGTTAACTTCAGACTGCAGGGAACTAAAAAATGCTGTTTCAGTCACCTCTTGAAGCAAGAAGACAATACAAGCTACAAAAGTCATGGACCCCTGGCTGTTGGGGTTGGACTTGAAATGCTGCTTGGGGCCTGTTGAAAGGGGACTTAGGATTTAATTTTTCTTGTATAGGATACTGATACCCTTTCGCTCCCCCATTATGTTTCGGCCTCTTTATCTGGTTTTGTTACCTTTGTTATTATTACCTACCTGTTCTCCACCGTTGTTGTGGTATGTAGCATATTGGTTGACAGTTTTGAGTGGAAATCATTTTAATTTCTGAGTGTCTCACAGAATTAGTGGTGGTATAACTGCGTCCTATGTTTAAAGGAAAAAAAATTATGGTTTGAGATTAACGACCATTTAAGACCTTTGAATATAGTACAAAATTACATACAGCCTTCCATCCGGTTAGCTCTCCAGATCTAACTGTTTTAGATTGTGGGGGCTAATAGTTCCGAACCGTGCAATATTTACTTAGTCATTCAATCCTAGCTTCAGTAGTTGTACATTTCTCTTTCTCAATTTTCTTTTCGGCTACGTCAATAGCTGGCCAAATGTTATCATCTTGCCCTGAATTAATGGTCCTTCTCTTTGGTTCAGAGCGGCAACACAGCTCATGTCGAAGCGGACCCCGGGAACCTATTTGAAGCATCTTGGATGATGATCATGTTGCATCCTATGATTCTCGTCCAAATGCGGGACGGGTTGGGGCAATTTAATCAAAGATGGGACAATACGGAGACGAGGTATCTTGGGTTTTGGTGGGGAAAGGGGGAGGGGGTGTTGGGGAGGGCATCTTGGGTTTGGTGCGAGTTGGCGGGCGACGATTGGTGGTAGTTGCCAACTGTAGACGTGTGTGTGTGTGTGTGTGTGAGAGAGAGAGAGATCCCTTATTCAAACCCGTCCAAAACTGAACGGTACTCTTCATCGTTCCTCTCAAAGACCTTAGTGGCTAAACATACCATACATCTTCAATAAGTCACGGTCCCATTCAGGCTTTTCAGGCAGCTTCGCTGCAATGAGTGACTGCTGCAAAATGCAAACCGTAGATGTTCTCATGCAATCCTCCATTCACTTGCAAGTTTAAAAGACATCACCCGCATTTGGAGTAAACCATGCCCTAAATCATTTTGCCTACTTACAAGCTCAACTTTTCTCGTGTGACTTGTATGGTTTTGGTCATTCGGTTTGTGCTCTATTTATTATTTTGGATTAATTACACTCAGGTCCCTGAAAGACGTGGATGGCAGTGATGTCCTTGAGCAAACGGAATCATGAAAGACATAACAATTTTAATGAAATGACTGTATTACCCGGATTAGAAGGGTAGTTATTTAAATTCCCTTGGAAGAATCCTTTTCTTCTCTTCTTCCTCTTCAAGAACACCTGCCGCACCACCACCACTATAGTGCCTGCCACGGTCTCTACGTACCATGCATAAGCCATCAACTATATAAGTCGCAGACCATCATTGCCATCAACCAAGAAATACACAACATAAATCATAAAAGGAGTTAGAATGAAAACATGAGGATAAAGGTTCTTGTGGATATCGAACATAATTACTATTTCTTGTAATATTTTATGAAGTTCTTGGATCCTTGCCAAAAAAATAAAATAAAAAAGAATGATAAGGAAGCACTAAGAGGAATTTCATTACCATACTGATTATGGTATCTTGAAAGATTTCCCTTGGCGAACAGTGTTAGCATGTGGTCAAACTATAAGACCTAAAAGAAACACTTTTCAAATATACCGTTTTTTGTAACAAAGCTACCAATCAAATAAGCATTCCGTTCAATGAAGTAAAGTTTCTTTATTTTCCCGCCTTGGTTTTTCCTCTTCTTCTGGAGGTGATCCCCGCTACAACATTAATAGCGTTAATGGGAGTCTTTGGATTAGATGGCAACCATCGATTACAGCTTATGTGGAACACCTTGATCGCAATATCATCCTTCTCAAATTCTCCCCGGTAAGTCAGAAGATTTGGTGGGGGCTTTTCTATATGGAAATTCTTGCACCTCTGATAGACCAGCTACCTGGAACCATATTGCTAACATCCTGCTACCTATTTTCGGTGGCTTTAATCAAGTTCGTTTGCCTTCAGAGAAATCAGGGAGAAACACGATAGTCATTCAAGGTCTCCCTGCCTTTTTTTTTTATTAACTTTATTTATCTACTCGGTTTAGATGACGTACACTGGCAAGGTCTTACCTTTACCTGGACTAACAATAGACCAGGTTCTCTATGTACTTTTGAAAGTTTAGACAGAGCCATGATGGATAGTGACTGGCTACATTTATTTCCTTAAGATGCGGTCTGCAACTTGGGAATACAAGTCTTTGATCATGCCCCACTTCTATTGAACACATGTAAACTTTGGCCACTTTCTCGTATCTTGAAGCAATCCCAAGCCTTTTGGCTGCTCCACCCTAACAGTACTCAAGTTTTCAAGAACGCTTGGGATTTCCATGTCCATGGATCTCCTTTATTTTGTGTTATGATGCAAAAGGGAAATCCCTCCTCAAAGCTTCCAAACTTTGGAGCTCCAACACTTTCAGGAACATCCCGCGAAAAATAAAAGACACAAGAAATAACCTTATCTCAGCCCAAGCTAAACTATTAGGTTCATCTCCTCAGAAGGAATATGAAAATCTTTTTAGAAAATTGGAGTGGCTTTTAGACTGTGAAGAGCTTTTTTGGGCACAAAAAATGAAATCCAGATAGATCAAAGATAGTGACCAAAATGTTAAACTCTTCCACTCTTCAACCAAAATTCACAGATCAAAGAACATAATAGATGGCATTTTTAATGCTTCCAACATTTGGGTCATCGATCATGAAGATATCATGAAAGTCTTTGAATCTTATTTTTGAGCCTGTTTGCTACTCTAATTCACCCTCCCTTCCTTGAGTCTAACACCCAATTTCTCATTGATGCCATCTTTACATCCTTGTCTGATGAAGATTTAATTTCCCTACTTGCCCTTTCAACGAGTTGGAAGTTGAAACAACTCTTTTTCTCTTGTATCGCTAAAAGCCCTAGGACCTGACTGCATTCCTCCTAATGTCTATCGAAAACACTGGTCCATTTTGAAGGAAGATATCACCAACGACATACTTTCCTTCCTAAGGTCGGGACATCTTCTCTCATAAGCTAACTTCACTTATATTTCCCCTATCCCTAAATGTGCCAACCCTCAGTACCCTTCCGATTTTCGACCGATTAGCCTCTGCAACACCATCTATAAGGTAATCTCCAAAGTGCTTGAAAATAGGCTTAAAAGTGTGATGCCATCTCTAATCTCGGAGAATCAGAATGCTTTTATGGAAGACATAGTAGATAATATCCTCAATGCACAAGAGCTTACAAATATCATCCGAACAAAGAGAAAAAGAAAAAAGGGTTATGCATCACTCAAAATTGATATGAATAAAGCCTTTGACCGTCTCAGATGGGACTTTATTTGACAGGTCCTCATCAAGCTCAATTTTCCACTTTCATGGGTGAAATCTTATCATGCAATGTATTACACAAGTCTCTTTTGCAATACTTATCAATGGATCGCCTTCTAAACGATTAATCCAACATGTGGTATTCAGCAAAGAGAACCTATTTTTCCCCTTCTTTTTTATTCTCTGCTCTGAAGTGCTCTCAGCTGCATTGCAAAAAGCAGTCTTTGAGAGGAATCCACGGTATTAAGTCAACCAGAGTGGCACCACTTATAAACCATCTGATGTTTGCATATGACATTGTCTTATTTTTTCAACTAGATTATCTGAACTGTGAAACTCTCAAACTCATCCTGCAGATGTACTGTGACATACATATCTGGACAATTCATCAACCTAGAAAAATCTACTCTTGTCTGCAGTCCCAATTCAAGCGAGGAAATGATCTCTTTTGCTCAATCCTGCTTCAACATCCAATCTACTCACGCTTTTGGGAAGTACTTTGGCACCTATTTGGACATCATTACTCAGAGGAAAGATTTCTTTAAATATCTAATCTCAAAGGTCAAAAGCAGATGCTCTGGTTGGAAATGCAGACTAGAAGAGCTACTCTAATTACTTCAGTTTTCTCGGGTCTTCTTATATATCACATACAATCCCTTATTTTTCCCGCTTACGTTTGTAATAAACTTAATACCGTCTTTAGCATGTTTTTTTGGTTTGAGTCTCTCGAAAAGAAAAGACTTCACGCTGTCAATTAACTCTCACTTTGTGGGCCTAAAGAAGAAGGAGGACTCCAGTTCAAAGATTCTAAGCTTTTCAATCTTGCCTTTCTTGCTAAAACCAGTTGGCGCATATTAGATAGCCCTAACTCCTTATGTGCGAAGGTTTTCTTGTCTAAATATTGCAAAAATTGCTCTTTTATGCAATTCTCTGAAAATAAGCACGGTTCTTGTGCTTGGAAATGAATCAAGGCTGGTTCTCAAACCCGCTGCCAAGGAATCATGTGGAAAATTGGGAATGGTAGTTCAGTTCGCCTCTGGGAAGACTTTTGGATCCCCATCTACCCCCCAACTTCGATTCCACACCTTAAACCTGAAAACCAGCAACCTTCTTTTATCTCCAACCTCTTCCTCAATGGCCAGTGGAGTACTACTCTCCTTCATACGTTGTTTCTTTATCATATCTCCAAAATCATTTCAAGCATCCACATCCAATCTGCATATAGTAAAGATAAAATCATCTGGAACCCCGACAACTATGGAGTTTTTTCTGTTTCATCTGCTTACTTAACCCTCTATAAAGAAAAGACATGTCTGAGGCAAACACCACAGTCTATCTCTAGAAAAGCGTGGGACTCCATTTGGCACCTGAACCTACCAATTAAATTCTCTTACTTCCTCTGACAGTCTCTCCTCCTAAACTTTCGGTAAAAGCACACCTCCATAAAATTGGCCTTCTTGCAATCCCAACTTGTCTGCTTTGTAACTCTTGCGAAAAAACTGCCCTCCACCTTTTTCTTGAATGTTCAAGAGTCAAGTCTATCCGGAAGTCATTCAACTTAATCATCCCTCATAACATTACTACAGACTCATTCATGGAATGGCTTATTGCTTGGGCCAGTGTCTCCAACTCTTAAAACTTATCAAAGAATCGTAACATAATTTTCCTCACTCTGGTTAATTTGGAATCAGAGAAAAAAAACTTATTTTTGAAAATAGAGCTTGGGATCTGACCAGCATTGTATCTCAACGACAACAGCTTCTTAATGACTATCTCAAAGCTTACTCAAAAATCAAGCTCACTTCGATTAAAAAGCAGTCTGTTGATCATCTTTAATTTGCATCATAAGTATACTTACACAAATAAACATCCGGTCAGGATCTCCTTGCTACTTCAACAACACGAAACACCTTCTTGGGTTGTACCTCTCTACTCATAATCAGGGGTATTCTTCAGAAATAAAAGTTGAAGGTGTATTGCCTGCAACCTCTACACATGAAGCCAGCGTTATAAGTTATTGCCTGCAACCTCTACACATGAACCAGCGTTATAAGTTTTCTCTACAGCATTACATGGTTAAGCTTTCTGTCTCCACCTCTTCAAACTTATCAAAGACTCGTAACATAATTTTCCTTTCACTCTGGTTAATTTGGAACCAGAGAAATAAACTTATTTTTGAAAATAAAGCTTGGATCTGACTGGCATTGTGTCTCAACGACAACAACTTCTTAATGACTATCTCAAAGCTTAATAAAAAATCAAGCTCATTTTGATTAAAAAGCAGTCTGTTGATCATCTTTATAATTTGCATCATAACTGTACTTGCACAAATAAACATCCGGTCATGATCTCCTCGGGTTGCTACTTCAACAACACGAAACACCTTCTTGGGCTGTACCTCTCTACTCATGCACAATCAGGGATATTCTTCAAAAATAAAACTTGAAGATGTATTGCATGCAACCTCTAAACATGAAGCCAACCTTATAAGCTTTCTCTATAGCATTAGATGGTTATCTGATTTAGGTTACACTCATATTCATTTGTACAGTGACATTACAGCGCCATAGAAAGGATAAACGACATGCCGGAATACTGAAGGATATTCATTTTGCACTGAAGAAATATCATACCTTCCGGCTAGACTTTTGCAAGAAGGGCAGATCCAAGGAAGCAAAGGAAAGAGCTAAGGTAATCATCATGTCAAATTCAGGGCAATGCTCATAATCTCACGCTGGAGGCTAACTTTGTTTTCTTTTGGCTTTTGAGATTACCTATTGTAAATACTGAACTCTTTACTTTAATGCGATCTGGTTGTAACAAACTCTTAACTACTCTTCAGAAAGTAGCAACGCTACTCTTGTAACCGAAGTTTTATGATATATATTATCTGGTTTAACTTAAAAAATAAGCATTCCGTTTAAGGACCGTTGATCTTTTTAATTTTTTTCTTTAAAACAACATGATCTTGAATCTTTGCTTTCATAGTCATTTGCTATTGCACATAATGAAATTCGTCTATATGATAATACTAAATGGGCGGATTCAGGTTTAAAGCGGGCTGGAAAGTTGTGGAGCTTGAGTTCAACCGAGATAAGCTATTGGGCCTTATCATCTGTAGGTATTAATTACTGGATTTACTAACTTTTTGAAAGTGAATTTTATGGACATGTACTCCAATATATATGAAAAAGCACACTTTCTAGCTGCATTTGTTGCTGAAGACATATTTACCTTTTAGTTTAGCTAGCAGAAAAATAATTTCCTTTTTGTTATTTTGAAACAAAAAGTCAATCTTATTGAAATCAATTGGTTGATTGTCTATCATTACATTCATCAAACTTTTTTGCATTTTCGCCATTACATCACCTTCAACTTATGTATTTGTCTATATATATGACCAAATATATACTGATGTATTAATAGTCTATCTTGTAAGCAATAATACTACATGATGTCCTAAAAAAAGAAGTAATTGTAATTGTTAATTAGAGATAATTAATTATGCCACATGCAATACAATTGATTCCTTGCAAATTGTTTATTATTATATTTTTCTATTGATTGGTTGTAGATGAGTTAGACCCAAATAGAGCTGGTAATTGTAATTTTTTTTCTTTTGTTTACTCAGATCAACTCTTGCGTTTAAATTGTGATATTTAAATATAGTTTACAAAAGCTGGTGGTCAGATTTAAGCCCCTAAAACAGGTATAACTAGCACAACAGGAAAAAGAAAAAAAAATATAAAAACTGTCACACACAGAAATATGGACATGGATATATAATGTGATAAGGCCTTTTGCCTACCTTTACTGGAAAGACGACGAGAATGTTGTGAAGTGAAGAAGTTACGAGGGAACTTTCACTCAGACCTAATTCTCAAATACACATAAACTCGCTTCATTATCTCCCAGTGAGAAAAACTTTCAGTGATTTTTCTCACTCACTAGTGCTATTGCAAAAAACACTTCACACCCTAGCATTTGAGATACAATCATAAGCTCTAAATATCTAACACTCTTTTTAGCTCTCAGTAGCTAACTCACGGTGTATCACTGCATTTAGTTCACAATTGCTAAATGCATCTCAGTGTTGGTGTTTGGTGTCAACACCTTCTGCAAACCTCCTTTTAGAGGAGAAAAAGTATGTGCAGATCATCCGAATGAAACCATACCACACCTATAGCCAGCAAAAGAATAGTACACCTAAACTAGCTAGGAAAGAGTTTGTCTACACCTAAACTGGTTAGGTTAGAATTTGTCTACACCTCCCTTAATTCATCGGATAGGTTTCCCATCATGTGAAATAAATCCTTCGTGAAATGTTTGGTCGAAATTATTAGTTATCCCACATGTGAGAATTGAAAAAAATGTCCAACAATTCTCCACCATGTTTTCAGTTTTCGCATTCTCTAGCTATCTTCACCGACGAGCTCAGTGGAGAGCTCGAACTTTTCTGTGGGAACAACCTTGGTCCTCATCTGAAGGATTCTCATATATATGGATCTTTTTTAGCTTGATCATCTTTTTTCAGTGACTTCATGGAGCCACTGATATCGCACCTCAATGTGCTTCTTACGAGAGTAATACATAATTTTTTTGCTCAAGTCAATAATGCTTTGACCGTTATTATGTACTCATCTTGTCTCAAACCAAACTCATGGAGAAATCGCTTAATCTTAGCATTTTGTTTCCTGCTTCAGCAGCTGCAATGTACTCAGCCTTCGTTGTTGATAGGCAACACATTTTTGCAGTCTGGACTGCCATGATATAGCTCTACTAGTAAAAGTAAACAAAAATCCAAATGTGGATTTTTTGCCATCAAGGTCACCTGCCATATACAAGTCTGTATACCTTTTTAAACTTGATTTTGAGTTCCCAAAACTCAAGCACAATTTAAAACTGGCTTTCAAGTATTAAAAGATTCATTTCACTGCTTTTCGATGCTTTTTTCCTGGATTAGCAAGGAACCTGCTAACCACACCAACGACATGTGCATTATTGGTCGAGTGCAAACCATTGCATACACCAAAGTCCCGACTGCCGAAGGGTACAAAGTATTTATGAACTTTTCCTTTGAATAAGATTTCTTATTCAGTTTAAAATGATTGGTGAGAGGTATGCTAACTGACTTAGCATCCTTCATTTTGAACATCTCAAGTATCCTAACAAAGTACTTTTGTCGCGATAAGCACAACCTTTTGGTCTTCCTGTCGCGTACAATTGGCATTCCCAAAATCTGACGTGCTTAACCCAAGTCATTCATATCAAAGGACTTTGATAACTCTTTCTTGAGTTCTTCAATCATTTCCTATCTTGTTTAACAATGAACTTGTTATCAACATAAAATAGCAAGATAACATAGATATCCCCAGGAATTATTCTGACATACACACATAGATCGAAAATGGTCATCTTGTAGCCATGACTCACCAGAAAAAAAATCAAATTCCTAATACCACTGTTTTGGTGCCTGCTTTAACCCCAAAAGACTTTTTCGTCACCTTACAGACCATATGCGTCTTCCCTTTGATTTCAAGCCCTTCAGGTTGTTCACATAAAGTCCTTTCTCCAGATTACCATGGAGAAATGCAGTATTCACATCTAACTGCTCGAGCTCAAGGTCTAAGCTAACGACTAGACTTTAAACAACACAAATAGAGCTCATCTTCATAGTCGGGGGTAAAATCTCATCAAAGTCCATACCTATCTTTTGGCCAAAACCTTTGACCACTAATCTGGCTTTGTACTTCACTAGCTTGTCACCATCTTTCTTTAATTTGAACACCCATTTGTTCTTTAAGACTTTTCTGCCTTTTGGAAGCTCCACCAAATTATCCGTATATTTTTCAGCAAGGAACTCATTTCTTCTTGCATGGCCTTCATCCATTTGTCTTTATGAGATTGTTTCATGAAAAGTTTGTGGTTCGTAGTTTGCTGTAACCAAAACATAACTTACCTCTATAATACTTGCCCCCCGACACTACTTCCCTCGACCATGCCCATGCGTTATCCCGTGTCATGTGCCCAACACTGCACTCAATGACTGCACCCCCTCCCCCCCAGTTGAGTGTGTCCCCAGTACCGCACACATCCACCTACATAGTCGTGCCCCTGACACACTGTCACACTGCCACGGCCCTAAAGTTAGTCCACTTCTTCACCACACTATTCACACCTCGCCTTGGTCGTGGAACATGTTTCGATCTGCTCTTTCGACTGTGTAGCATCGTAAGCATGTGATACAAACATTTTAAAAGGAGAAGAGATACACATGTGGTCATGAGAAGAGAATGAGAAATGGGGAATGTCTTCTTTGCTCTCCTCTATTACGTACATAGTTCTAAGTCATATGGGAGAAAGTGGAACTCATTGAGCACGAGTAGGGATCAACCATTTTGTTTATGAATTTAAATGGCAATTCCCAACTCATGAAGGCTTACACTAAATTAGGCCCAGAAGAGCTTATAGCTTCATGGTCCAGATTGGTCACATTCATTGGATAAAGCTATCGATATACTCTTATCCAATGAATCATTCCTAAAAATGTTATTTCACAAACCACAAATAATGAGTTATATAACTCAGTATCCCAAGTAAGGAGTTATACAACTCCCATATAACCAGTCATTGAATAATGACTTTACAAAATAGATTGAAAAAATTATTAAAACACTCCAACAATTGTTTTTTTTGTTGAACAAGAATTCCCTGTCCTTAAAAGATCACCATCATCTTTGCCAATGGTCATATTACTACGACTGCGACATGCTTAGTACTCCTGACATTCACAAAATAGATGAGAAACCTCAATATTCTGAGTTCTTACATCATGAATTCAGGCACACGACACTTTTGCACGTGATTGGGAATCACATGTCCGATGTAATTGGAACCATGAAACCATGAAAGATGAAACTGGGAATGGTGAGCAATATTCAATGGTGACAATTCCATCCAATGCTAGAAAAAAAAATTTGACTGCAACCTTGCTACAATCCCGTATTTATTACTAACATTTAAAAGTACTAGCATTTAATTAGCGACGCTAAAAAAGAGTTAGTAATAATTTTCGTCGAAGATTTCTACAAAAGTGTCATTAATCATATAGCAAGCATTAGATATTGGAGTATCAGGACTTGTATCCTCTAGCTACAACCTTGCAAGGACGAAAATTGCTTGTGTTTAGAACTTGATGAGTTTCAACGCTTGGGTACAGGATTATAATGACCAGGTCCATGGCCCCAATACAAGGCATTGCCTCCATTAAAAGGGCTAGCTAAGTAGGTACTCCTAAGATCATAGATAGAGCCTTATAAGGTCAATCACAAATTATCCCACATTCGATGTGGGATATCACAATCTCCCCACCTTATTTCTTAGCGTCCTCAGTAAGGTTCAATCACACATAGCCCAAAATCTTCCTCTTTAGCCAATGTGGGATATACCCAGCTCACCTCTTGATGTGGGTATACCCGGGCTTGCCTTTGTTTCCACCAACCATCGAGAACCCGACTGGATAGCCCAGCCTGAGCTTTCGAGAGTCAGCTCTGATACTATCTACAACGACCCGGTCCATGGCCCCTACTATAGGGCATTACCTCCTTCAAAAGGGCTAGCCAAGTAGGTATTTATGTGTTCATGGTCGGGGTCATAAGACCAATTACATATTATCCCACATCCAATGTGGGATATCACAATATCCCTACATTATGCCTTAGCATCCTTGCTAAGGCTCGATCACACATAGCCCAGATTCTTCCCCTCTAACCAATGTGGAATATGCTATGCTCACCCTTCATTGCCCAACCATCATCTTGATTTTGGATATACCTGGGCTTGCCTTCATTTCCCCCAACCATCGGTAACTCGACTAGATAGCCCAGCCTGAGCTTTTGAGAGTTAGCTCTGATACCATTTGTAATGACCCGGTCCACAGCCCCGTCACAGGGCATTGCCTCCCTAAAAAAGGGCTAGCCAAGGCAGTTGCCGATGGTTGGGGGAAATGAAGGTAAGCCCGGGTTTATTTCACATCAAGTGGACAGTTGGGGCAATGAAGGGTAAGCTGGGTATATTCCTAATTTGCTAGAGAGGAAGATTTTAGGCTATGTGCTATCGAGCCTTAGCGAGGACGCTAAGGCATAAGGTAGGGAGATTGTGATTTCCCAAATCGAATGTGTGATGATCTATGATTGGCCTTATTAGACCCTGCCTATGAATTCATAAGTACCTACTTAGCTAGCCCTTTTAGAGAGGCAATGTCCTGTGGTGGGGCCGCGGACCAGGTAGTTACAAGAAAAATAAGAAACGGGACCTAAACCTCAAGGTTTTCAATATTGGACAAATATGTCTAGGAAGCAATGGAAAAGTGATATTAGAAAGTTCATAACAAGCCATGTGAAATTCAACCAGAATAGGAAGCTTATCTACTTCATTTGCCCAATTGATTGCTTTACTTAGATCGACATAACTAAAGTCAAGATACCACAATTTGCAAAGACAAGAAAGCCAATCAATATTTTCAATCTGGAAACCAAGATTATGGCAAAGGTCAAGGAATTGCAAGTTGGAAAAATGAGAAAGCTAGTTGATATTTTCAATCTGGAGATCAAATTTATAGCTAAGGTCAAGGAATTACAAGTTATAAAGGTTCCAAAAGTGGTTTGGAACCGTGCCACTAAAAGAATACATGGAGAGGTTGAGATAGTGTATTTTGATTAGGGAACCAATGAACACTGGGATACGAATACCAAAAGATCCATTATTGCTAAGGTCCAAATAATTTAAGTTGGTGTAAAGCAAGCAATGAAGAGCTGTTATTACCTTTTAGATAATTACTTAAGAGAAATCATGTTGTTGTTATCACATATAGAAAACCTACCATGGAGAGCGAGCATGACAACCTGACCAGTTTGGTTGCTACAACAGACACCTCTCCATTTGCAACAGTCTTTCTTGTATTCTCACTACAACAAGAAGAGAGATCGCTACGTATATCATTGAGTCCTCCTTTGAACACAAGCAGTGTTTGGCATTGCCTCCTTTGCACATCTCTAGAGCTAGAGCATCCTAAAACAAGAACATCAGCGTAGACAGAAAGAATAAAAAAAATGAGCAAATGAGGAACTGCATTGACCTTCCATCCATGGTTGTTGTTAATGGACCACACCAACCATTCTTGGTTGCACCCATGGACCCATGGACCCACTGTGGGTTCCATTTTTCAAGACACGTTGATAACGTCAACAGTCAATTCCTCAATGCTCCTAACCGGTCAAAATGCGCACTCCGAAGTCACGTGCACTTTTGCTTTTTTTTCTTTTTACTATTTTTCTTCGCTAAATTATTTTTGTGGTGCTCATTTTGTCGTTAGCGTAACGACCTTGGCGTGCATCGACCTTCGAAGGCCCATGCCTCAATCGACCGCGCACCTTCTCCCTTAGGGGTCGGTGCTTTCCCCGTTGGGGGGGTTGGCTGCCTTCCCCTTGTGGGGGTCGATGCCTTCCCTCTTTGGGGGGGTCAGCTACCTTCCTCTTGTGGGGTTCAGCACCCTCACCCTTGGGGGTTCGGCTGCCTTCCCCTTATGGGGATCGGCGCCTTCCCTTTTTAGAGGTCAACTGCCATCCCCTTAAAGGGGTCGGTGCCTTCCCCTTGGAGGGATCGGCCGCCTTCCCCCTTAAGGGGATTGGTCTTAGCCTCCCTAAGAGCATCGTCTCCATGAAATCCGTCGACCATCGCCCAAACCCGGTTCTACGATAGACATTATCACGCTCGTGCACCGCTTTCATGTTGCGTGCCCCTGTAGCCACCGATTCCATGACACACGTCATCGGCCCGTGCACAGCTTTCATGTCACGTGCCCCTGGTGCCCCGCCTTATTCTGTGACACTTGTCGCCTCGCCCGTGCGTCGCTTTCATGCCACGTGCCCTTGGCACGATTTCTTATTATACGACACCCGTTGTCATGCCCGTGCGTCGTTTCCATGTTACATGCCCTCGGGCACCACACACATTCACCACACCATGCTCCCCCACTGTGGACGTGGAACATGCTTCGACCCGTTCTATGAAGCATGCAGCATTCTGAGGGGATCCGCTCGTAGTGCTTCGGCATAAGGACCTTTTGCAATGGGATAGGCTCACTCTCACAGAAGCTATCTCTACCTGGGATGGCTTGCATGACACTAGGCACACCTGAGCTGTGACCAAGTCGCATTCACGTTATCGTTGATTGTCAATTCCCCATAGAACGATGACCTTCGAGTCACTTCGAGACATGAGTAAGACTTTAGAGGGCATCGCGCCTAGTCCACCTTCTAGTCAGGCATACGGACCCTACCCCACCACTGTTAGGTTCACTGCGTCTCTTGATGCCCCCATGTTGGTCTCAGTAAGAGCTTTGGACTAATGGCTAGGGCAAGAGCTTACTCTGATCATACCGACATTGTGTGGTCAGTCTTCTCAGACCGGCATAGTGACATTGTGTGGCGCAGGCAGCACTAATACGGGAACCGATAGGCCAAAGGAGCAATGGCATTTGTGGACCCCTTGGTGACGTGTCACTCCCAGGGGAACACATGCATGCTTTTGCCTATAAATAGTGGAAACATGGACGAGAAGGCAAGTAGTCCAATTCGGTTTAATTTGTAAGATGAAGTTGGAAACAACGTGAGCAATGTTCACAAGGCCGTGAAAATTTGTAGTAAGCTAGAAAACTCGTACATAGCTAAAAATATGACAAATAAGCTTTATTTCAAAAGAAAGTTGTACGCATTATAGATAGAGGAAAGTATGAACTTTTTGACGCATTTAAATATCTCTAATGATATAATCACTCACTTGACAATATTGAGGTGAAGATTGAAGAGGAGGATAAAGCATGGGCTCTTCTAGCATCGTTACGCACTTCCTATGATGATTTGGTTACTACCTTAATACATGGGAAGGATACTCTCGTTCTACACGATATTACGTCATCTCTCTTACTTCAAGAGAAAATGAAGAAGATGGAGTAGGGCACTTGTTACTGAAAACAAAGGCAAAAGTAACCATGGGAGCCGTGACAAATCCTGAGATAGATCTGAAAGTAGATCCAGAGCCAAGTCTTAATCGGGAGAAAGACGAAAAATGCCACACGTGGCAAAGAAGGACATATAAAAAGATATTGTTATGTGTGGAAGCGTGAAACAAAAGGAGATCAGAATCAGACGAAGACTGATGATAACGGCGCTACGACCAGTATTTCTAAAGGAGACCTAATAGATTTTACTTTCCAAGAAGAAGAGTGAATCATATTGTAAGTCATGAAATTAAGTGAGTAGTAGATTCTGCAGCATCTTACCACGCTACTCCTACAAAGGAAGATTTTACGTCATACAAAGCAGGAGACTTTGACTACATGAAGATTGGTAATAGCAGCCGTGCAACTATCGTTGGCATCGGTGATGTGTGCTTAAAAGCCAATGTGGGATACACTCCATTTGAAGGATGTACGACATATTCATGATTGGTGCCTTAATCTGATCTCAACACATTTTGGACATGGCAGGCTACCATAGTTATTTTGGTAGCGGTAAATGGAAACTCACTGAAAGGTCTTTGGTGGTTGCAAGAGAAAATGCTTATTGCACTCTGTGCTAGACTCTTACAAAGGTATGTAGTAGCAGTTTACTTACAGCAGAAGATGACTCCTAGCCAAACTTCTAGCATAAACGGATGGCCCAAACTAGCGAGAAGGGATTGTAGATTTTGGCAAGAAAATCACTTGTTGCTTTTGCCAAAGGTACAACACTAAACCCTTGCGATTATTACTTATTTGGCAAGCAACACCGAGTCTCTTTTCAAAAGTCCTCGAAAAAAATAAAAATTTTCTCAAGATAGTTTATTCTGACGTATGTGGTCCTATTGAGGTTGAGTCCTTAGGTCGCAATAGATATTTTGTAATATTTATTAATGATGCTTCAAGAAAGTTGTGGGTGTCTTTCTGGAAGACAAAAAGCCAGATGTTTCGGAATTTTCAGAGTCTTTATGCTATGGTGTAAAGGGAAACATCAAAAAAGTCTATAAAAAGTGCTTTCGCACTGATAATGAAAGCCAGTACACTTCGATGGAGTTTAAGAGTACCTCTCGAAGTATGGCATTTGGCATGAAAAGACAGTACCTGGCACCCCTCAACAAAATGGTATAGCGGAAAGAATGAACCGCACAATTGTTGAGAAAACGAGATGCATGTTAAAGATGGCTAATTTGCCTAAGTCATTCTGGGGTTAATATGTTTGTACGGCATTTTCCCTAATCAACAGATCTCCGTCAGCTTCGCTTGACTTTAACATTCCCGAGAAAGGGTGGACCGGGAGGTATGTGTCCAGCTCTTATTTGAAAGTATTTGGTCACAAATTTGTACATGCACCTAAGGAGCAAAGGTTGAAGCTGTAATAAGGATATCACTGCGTATTTATTGGCTATGGCAATGATGAGTTTGGATACAGGTTATGGGATCTTGAGAGAAAGAAATCATCAGAAGCAGGGTTATGGTATTCTATGAGCACGAGATTGCGACTGACTCAAAATATGTCAATCCAAAAGTTGTAGCAGATGGTGTTACCAAGTTTACACCAATCTTTTCTCAATCAGATACTTCCACAGATGTTGGAGGTATTCTAGAATAAGACCCTGATGCAAAAGATAAGCAAACACTATCTCAGGATGGTGATATGCCTAATAATGATGAAGGTGTCGAGCAGGATGAGCAAGCCCTTCCACCAATGGTTGTGAAACCCTAGGTCAAGAGGTCCAGGAGGGAGCATAAACCAAGGGCATGTAACGCGTAGACAACATTTTGGGCATGGCTTTTGAGGAGATGGAGCAAGGAGTCTTGGGAAGGGAGCCCCCCCCCCCCCCCCCAACACCCCTCAAGGGGCTTTGGCCGCACTGACCCCTTAAGGAAGTGCTAAATCCCTTGTTTAAGGAGGAGGTACGCTGATGCCAACACTAGAAATATTTTTGGAGACAGAAGCATGCCATGTGACTTGGAGCGTGCACGCCAGGTTGATCGGATTGAGGCCATGGAGCAAGGAGGCTTGGGAAAGACCAAGGTGACGACAAAAGGGAGACCCCCCCACAAGGGACTTTGGCCGCACTAACCCCTCAAGGAAGTGCTAAATCCCTTGTTTAAGGAGGAGGTACATGCCAACACTAGAAATAGTTTTGGGGACAAAAGCAGGCCACGTGACTTGGAGCGTGCGCTCCAAGTTGATCGGATTGGTATACTTTGACCAGTTGAATATTAGTTGACGAGTTTGAGAAGACGGGACTCGAGAGTAGTCAAAGCTTCGTGGCCAAGATGGGCTAGCAACATGAGCTAACCTCTCTCCTTTTTCCAAAGATTAGCAACAATTTCATGCTATACAATAAATTACTGCATGGTGTTTCTAAAAAAAAACATTGAATTTTCTTTTTCCGTTTGAAGGCTACCAAAATTACAGTATGAGTACGAAAAATGACTCCTCCAACTAAGATGAGATATAGCTACGCCGATGGAAGTTGAACTATGGCTGCTTTAATGGAATCCAAATTTTGCATGCCAGAAGAGGACTTCTGGCATAGAACAAGAATAAAAGGTCACGCAGTTAAGAGTCTTAAGACTTCATATCGCTGGCTTACATTTTCTTTGGGGGTGAATTTTAACAGCCAATTTGATAGACATGTTTATGTTATCAGTCAAATAAAATAAGAGGGTCTTTTTCATGTTTTCAACCTCTCACAGGTATCTTTTCATCATGTTTGGACTCATTCTATAAAACCGGCTGGAGTTAGGACTCTCCGGACTTGCACATTGTCCTCTTCCCATTCTAATCGCCATATGTTCATAGTTTGCATCGAGTTTTGGTTTTTCTGTTGCTTCTTTCCGTCTTATTGTGGTCTAGTCTCATTGTGCTTGTCATTCAAACTATGCCCTCCATTTCCCCAACTCTTTAACTTCAAACTCCCATCTTTCTCTTCTCGCTGAAACACTCTCTGTATTTCTCTGTCGCTCACACAGAATTAATGTCCATGAACTCCAAAGCCAACGATCCGATGCTTTCCAAGCTCGAATCCGTATGTTCGGATCTCAAATCCCTACTGCAAACCTCAGTTAGCATGGAAACAAGTTTAGGGAAGATGGACAAGAAGTTTGATGATATACAAGAAACCCTGACAATGGCCTCAAAGAGAGTAGCTCCTTTACAATCATTGTCAATAGCCGCGAAAGCCCTTGATACCCGCATCAACCGCGCTGTTTCCCCTGCTCTCGCTCTTCTTGATAGCTTCAAACATTCGGAGGCTCTTCAAGGTAAGCTTCTCGAGCTTTCTTCCAAGTTATCTAACTGTAAATCTCCAAAAAAGCGCGCTAAAACTCTTATCAAGTATGTGGATTGTGTCGACAAGCTCAACTTGGCAATAAATTCCATCAGTCAAGAAGGTGAACCGGCCATTCAAAAGCTACAAGAGGTGGTGGAGTTTTTGAGTAGGACTAAGGCGACCGATCAGTATAGAGCGCATCGGCTGAGGGATACGTTGGTCACACTAAAAGCGCTTTATGAAACTGAGGTCGATGCTATGAGGTTCGATGGGTTGCTTGATGAGGCATTGTTGAACTTGCAAGATGAGTATGAGAGTATACTGCAGCAGTTGAGGCACCGGAATTTAGGAGAGGCGGCAGATGATAGCCCGGATGAGATGGTGGCATCGGATTTGGGTAGCGAAGCAGAGGTTGAGGTTTTGAGAAAGATTTCACAGACGCTTGCTGCCAATGATTGCTTGGATATATGTATTGATATCTTTGTGAAGGTAAAGAGTAACGTTTGTGTATGTGCATGTGTTTTTTTTTCCTCATATGCATTGATAATAATGGTATCTCTTTTCAACAACTGGAGCTATAAAATTAGAACATATTACAGGATTTTGAAGAACTGTATGACTTGAAAATGATATATGATTGCATACTGCACTAAGTGCACCGCATAGTGACTCAATTCATGTCTCAAGTAGCTATTGATGCCACAGCAACAAATTAATCTTTTTTCAAATTTGTGCATATCGATATATATTGGCTTAACCGCCAGAAAAACCGTAATGTCGCGTCAGATTCTAAACGGCGGGCAAAGTATTTTGGGTAACAGATTATACTCTGATGCCATTGGTAGGCAATTCCCAGCAATCATGTAGCTAAATGGTAGCGATGTGTTGAGCAGCTATGTAACTTAGAGGTGTTACGGCTCAACACAAAATGTGGCCGTGCATTTCAGTACTGCACGAATGTCCTTAGTACGATGGAGATGGAGTTGTTTTGGCAAGGGTATCTTTCTTTGATCTTTATTATAAAGTATTTATAGAAACAAAACTACATAAAAGCTTGTGAAGATCAAGATTTGACAAAATGAATGCGAACTGCAAGTTATAAACTATGACGAGCAAGGTAGAGTGCATACCACATTGCTTTCCTTCTCACGCTGCTGCTGTATATTTGTATTCAACAGGTGAGGTACAGAAGAGCAGCGAAAGCATTAATGAGACTGAATCCAAATTACCTTAGAAATTATACACCACAAGAAATCGATGAGTTGGAATGGGAGAGCTTAGAAACATCAATAACCCTCTGGATCCAACACTTTGAGCTTGCAGTGAAAACCGTTTTTGTCTCAGAGAAAAATCTTTGCAACAAAGTCTTGGGTAACATCATGGATGGGGTGATATGGCCAGAATGCTTCGTCAAGATTGCGGACAAAATCATGGCGGTGTTTTTCCGATTTGGCGAAGGAGTTGCAAGAAGCAACAAAGAGCCCCAGAAGTTGTTCAAGCTCTTAGACATGTTCGATTCACTAGAAAAACTCAAGATTGAGTTTGCTGAAATTTTTGAGGGTGAAGCTGGCGCTGACATCTGCTCGCGATTTAGGGAGCTCGAGAAGCTCCTCGTCCACGCTTCAACAAAGGTATTTTGGGAATTTGGGCTTAAAATTGAAGGCAACCAGGATGGTTTGCCTCCACCAAAAGATGGCTCCGTTCCAAAACTTGTTAGGTATGCCATTAACTATCTAAAATACCTTGCAACCGATGCATATAGTACCTCGATGGCCAAAGTTCTCCGAACGGAACAGATTTGGAAAGCTGGCATCCTTTCAAAACCAGAGACGGATGAAAATTTACTCAAAGATGCGATTTCCAATGTCATGGAAGCGCTCCAGAGGAATGTCGAATCTAAAAGGTCGCGTTACAAGGACAAAGTACTCCCATATGTATTCGCGATGAATACCTATTGGTACATTTACATGCGGACAAGAAATACGGAGCTTGGGAAGATATTGGGAGAAAAATATATGAAGAAAAACTACAAAGTTGTGGCGGAAGAATCAGCTTATTTGTATCAGAAGCAAGCTTGGGGGGCATTAGTGAGATTACTTGACAAAGAGGAAACGGGGAGACTTAACAAGGAAGGCATTGGAGTGCTCTTAAGGGGGAAGGTTGAGGCTTTCATGAAGGGGTTTGATGAAATTTCAGTGAGGCATAGAAGTTCTTATAACATACCTGATGTGGATTTGAGAGGACAGATAAAAGGAGCCACTATTAATCTTGTCGTGCCTGCTTATACCGAGTTCTTGAACACCTACTCGTCCGTTCTGCAAGTGAAATCGTATCGTTCTCCCGAGTCAATTCAAGAGTTGCTGGATCAGATTTTCGACGGCAGTGATAGGACAGGCGACCGCAAGTTGGCTGTTTCCCGACGTGATCCTAAAGATCGGTCGGAAGGGAGGAACTCTGTTTCGGTTGAACGATCTCGTGATATGAAAGATTTTCGACGAATCTTATCGACTACCAGTTAGGCCTGATAGCAGTTCCTTTACAGAGACAAGGAAACCGCTTTCTTCCTAAAGAGTGATGTAGAAATGCCAATCTTTATGATAATGTGATTATGCTGAATATCTATCTCTATTAGATTCTTCTGATTCTTACAGCTATTTGTTAAATTTGTACTTGCAGTAGTGAGCAATGTCATACCATCTAAACATGGTAGTTTGGTTTGGTACTATATACACTTTTGAGATGTGTCCAGTTTGACTCTTAGTAGACTACTGGTAGCTATAATTGTTGAATTCTGCATTTAAGCCAAAGGGAGTGTCTATTTCCAAATCCGCCTAGGCTTTTACTCACCCTTCATATCGTTGCCAATAAGTGCATTAGTGGCAAATACTAGGTTTTTTAGCGACTTATGAAGTATGAACAAGCATTTGAGGATGGGAAAATATGCCTTTCCCAACCAAGAGCGAAAATGCTACCATCAGAACGACCAACTTGTATTGGTGATGATACAAGTTCTGGAGTCATATTTTTTTTCTATTTCCTTTTTGCATAGTAAGAGGGAGCAGAACAAAGTGTGCCCTTCAGTCGGGGGGGGGGGGGGGGTTGGTGGGTGGGTGGGTAAAGTAGCCTAGTGCTTTTTAAACTCTCACAAAATGGAATCTATTCCAAGCATACATGCCATGGTTCCTTAGGTTGATTGTTTCGCTCCTGCATCTTCCAAAAGGAAAAAAATATCTCTGAGTTGTTTCCTGAATCCAATGGATTGGTGTTTTAATGATCCCTACCTTTTCACATTGCTGTTACTATGCTCCGATCCCTCATACATCTAATTTTTAGTACTTTTGGCCCGAGTTTCAACTCCACCTTTTCGTGCATAGGGAGGTCCTTTGGGGTTGCAATCAAACATAGATATAACCATTGCAAATTTCTTACACTCATCATGTTATCCAGAGTTTAAGAGGACAAATCTCTAGAACACCGAATAGTTGCCACATCCCTTTATTTACTCTTTCCATATCTCAACTATGCGTAACAACAATGGAGAACAAAGGAAATTTTTTTCCAAGGTCCATGCCAAGGTTAGCATGGCCAAAGCAGCAACTAGGATAGTGCACTAACATGATCGAAGAATATACAATTCCTAACGTAGTTCTAGAGCTATCACCGAAAACAATGCAATTGAGCTTGTTTAGAATCATAATTTGCAAAAGAAACTCAATTTTCGGCAGTCAAAATTTCAAGGCACCTGCATTTATCCCCTTACTAGTCTTGCATTGGTTGATCGCGTAGCTATAAAGTACAGAGAATGTATGCACAATCATCCTCAATATATGAAGCAAAGACAAAAAGGCTGTGCACATGGAGGCCTACCATTCGGACGTCAGCTTTCGGGTCGATATATTTGTACGACTATACTAGATCTCAACTTGCCCTAGGATCTTGATCAAATCTTGATTTTCTAAAAGCTGCTATCAGCAAGCGATAAATGCCATATGTGCCAATATGGTTTTTAGGATCTGAAAGAAATTGCAGAAACCCATCGAACCACAAGAGTTGATCATTTCACGTTTGTAAGTTCATCCAAAAGGTACAAAAGAACACTTCCTGTGATAAAGTAACTATAACGCTAAAAGCAAATAGTAACATCTTTGTTTGGCGATGAACTTCACCTCTGGATATACATCTTTGAAACTTGTACTTAGGACATGAGACCCTCTAAGAGTGAGTCAACTGGCTAGAATGGCCATCTTTTTGTTTTTGGTTTTGGACGGGAAAGACCCGAAGTGTAGTCTTTAGAGGCTGCTGAACCAGCACAAATGGACCAGAAATACGTACCTGTACATGGACAATGATCCTCTCCAATTCAACTTCTATCCGAAACCTAGGTAGACACCATCAAAATGACAATTATTTACTACCGTGATTAGATATAGAGGTCTTGTAAACTCAACACTATCCAGTACCAAACATGGCATTGGCGGCAAAGATGCTGCACGTAACCAAGCACTCATCCGAAACTTGAAGAGTTACATCAACATTGCTGAGCTTCTTGGTTAAATATTTGTGCATGTAAAAATATAAAATATGACTTCATTTCTTGAATACTACTTACTACCACTAAGGACTTATATAGGAAGAAATGATAGTAGCCAAGTAATACTGAGTACAAGATAATGTGAAAGATGAATCTAACTCATCATTATCACTAACTTGATTGATATGCCTTCCCAAATGTTATCCACATGCTTCAATACTCTCTCTCAAATTTATGGAGGTTTGATTCAAAGATTCATGATGAAGTTGTTGTCCTTGTGAGCCACCACAGGGGAAGAAGATTTGAGCCTTTATAAATAGGTCATTAAAGACGGATAAACAACTCCTCACGGGCTAAGATTGTGCTGGTCCGTGGGATGAAAACTATGCCACTATTTGTTGATCATGGAACTCCAAATCGGAAAAAAGAGAAAGAAAAAAAATTCTTTGACAGTGAAATGACACATTAAAGGCAACAACTAGTGAAGTTTAGTTGCAAGATTTTAGAGAAAAGGTATATCATTGCAATTGACACTTCTGGGCAGTTGTAACAAGAAATAATTGTTATTTGATGAACAATATTGCGAATAAGAGAAATTTGCGAAAAGAAAAAAAATATAACAAGAGAATTAGGCTGGCGGCAAGAACACCGTCCGCCTGTGTAGCGGAGAGTTGATAGACAAAACTATCACAGAAGGATCTTTGACTCTGATACCATGTAGAAATATAAAATATGATTTCATTTCTTAAATACTACTTACCACCACTAAGGGTTTAGATAGGAAGAAACGATAGCAGATAAGTAATACTGAGTACAAGATAATGTGAAAGATAAATCTAACTCATCATTATCTCTAACTTCCTAATCTTGATTGATATGCCTTTCCAAGCATTATCCACATGCTTCAATAGTGCACAAAGCTTTTGGTTATATTCTGCAAGACAAGATCAAATATTGATGTTAATAGAGAGAGCATGAAGGACAGAGAACTATTAGTTTCCATTTGGATACATGGACAGAAATTCAAGGATTTTGAGAAATACAAGGCTCTATTTAGATACAAGGCTCCATTGCTATGCTTGAATGAATCCTTGGCCAAGTAGA
The DNA here is from genome assembly GCA_033065855.1 of Escallonia rubra. Classification (NCBI taxonomy): domain Eukaryota; kingdom Viridiplantae; phylum Streptophyta; class Magnoliopsida; order Escalloniales; family Escalloniaceae; genus Escallonia; species Escallonia rubra. The sequence continues at coordinate 46,089 of JAVXUO010003118.1, read as the reverse complement.
GAAGCTCTGGAGGTAAGAGTTCCAGAAAACCTCAATCAAGATGTCATTTCAACTTCACACAAAACTTAGGACTCAAACCCCTTAAGTCATAGTGTTAATATCTGCACCCAAACTATGCTCATAGTTCTCAAGGACTTTTGGAATGCACGTTTCTTTTGTCTCAGCATATTTAATTGTTTTTCAACGGTACCAAGGAAACTTTACCAGCAACATAGTTGATTCAAAAGCTTTATAAGGAACAAGGAAAGCGGTAGCTAAAAGAGAAAATTATTTTCCATCGGAAACTTGCCAAGATACATAGGCTAGTAACATGCGATGGTTGCATAGTAAACCATAACAAAAGGGTTTTCAGATTTAAAAGCCCTTGCTGATTGAAGAGCTTTAGCCATTTCACGCTCACTCAAGCTCTTAGTTGGAGAGTCAAGCTCTCGCTGTTTCTGCTTGGTGTTGGGCACCCTTCCACTCATTTACCATATGTTCTAAAAGCTTAGAGAATGAGTCCGACAATGTTATCATACTAAACTGAGTGCAAGTAGGACTACGAATTGAATAAAGAGAGACAAGATATGCAAGCGGGAAAAAAGCGAACCTAAGACCTTACTAAACCAGAACTCTCATACCATGTTAAGTTATCATTTGCTCTAAAAAATTAAATGTCAGAGAAATGACCAAAAATGGCTATCATGCTTAACAACTTACTCCTTTTAGGGAAAAAAATCTATAAACACAAAAATTAAAAGGCTGATTCTAAAGTTAGTTATCACTAGCCCAGAATTTCGTGCCAAGCACGGGACAGTTGATTAACAGTAATTTATTTTAGTAGTTTTGAAATGCATAATAAAATATATTACATAATTTTACAATTTTATGGTTATTTTATCAAAGATAATTACTTTAATTTTTGGCTTGAACTTTCTTGTAATAAAATAAATTAACCCTTCTATTAAAATATCAGCAAGCATTGTTCATGTTCATATTTGCTAATTTTGATTTGGTAACTATATAGATGAACAAAAATTAAAAGTTTATTTAGTACACAAAAAGAAAAAGTAAATTCTACTAATTATAACGGATAACATCTTGAGATCAATTTGTTATTGCTATTCTCTAATTAAGTATCTTTTAAAAATAATTTGTACATTTAAATGGGTTGCCCATAATGTTAATTACATATTTGTTTAATTTTGATAGAGAAATTTTTGGTCTATATATATATTTGTTTATAACATGTGATTTATAAAAGTTAATCAACATGACTAATTAAGTAAGGGTGATGTGCCATTTTTAGAAACAAATGTAATCCATCAACAAAGTATAAAGAGAAAAAACTAATCAGTGTATGAGGTAATTATAAAAAGTTTAACCAACATGACTATATAAGATAGTTTAAAACCGCATAGTAAGGACATTATTGAACAAAATTTAACCACGATTTCACAAAGTATACAATAACCATGCTTACTAAGTAGGATTTATCTTCAGATATAATAAGATTTTTAATGTAAGTTTTAGTCTACATTCATCAAAACATAACTAATATCTTTTTCGATTTTATGTGCAATTTTATTCAGAATTATAAAAATTAACATAAAATCATAAATGGTATATTGTTAATGCAGAATGTAGAACGCTTGAGAGTTTAATTACTAACAATAAAAGTACCATAGAAAAGAATTGGTTCAAAACTTTTCCAACATAAAATTAGTTGAATTTAAGAAATGCTCACAATAAAAGCTTTTAAATTTACACTATTTTTTTAATATATCTCATATAGAATCTTCATATTATGATATTTTTATATTTAACCAATGCGAGTAAATAGGATAGCACAAAACCTTTTAATAAGGAAATTATTGACCAAAATTTTTAACCAACATATTTATCAACTTAGATTCATATTTGAATTTATAGAAAACTTAAATATGAATTTAAAATAGTACCTAATTTATCTTATTAAATCTCTTAAGTAGTCTAAAAGTCTGTTTTCTTGTAGTGATATTATAGAGCTTTGTCGATATATAATATTCAAATAATTAAAGTCACAATATGTTAGTAAATTGGTTAGAAAATTTTGAATGTTTCTAATTGATTTTCGGATTGCATAAGGCAACATTAATATGTTTAACATTAATTTTTATAACTCTTAGTATATTAGAAACACAATGCAACGAGGAGTCATGAGCTATGACTGCATTTTTGTCTCAGTTATTAGATATTATAGCACAAGATCCCGAGTCAAGCTCGAGTAAGTTAATAAAATATTTTTAAAAGTTACAAAAAGTGTATCCACATATACCATATTTCAAGAGATTAAGATCTTATGAAAAAAGAAATCTCCTTTTACTAAAACTATAGTTGTTGGTAAGAAATTTTAATACTTTGTCTGTAAAAGTTTCAAGTAACTTGTTAAGACTCTATTATTATTAAATTCTTTTGGTGGTCCAGCCTGAAACCTTTCAAAACCAAGGGGCCGTTTGACACCCATTTCTTCACCTCTTTTTTGGCCTAATTTTAAAATTTGGAGAGAAGCCCAAAAAATTGGGGTGTTTGGTAGTGACGGCTTTTTTTAAAGAAGCTCAACTCTTTAAAAAGAGGAAGTGGGTTTTCCAAAAGAGTTAATTGTAATATTTTTGTTTACTTATGTTTAATTGTGTGTAAGACATTGTAAGACATCATTGTAATGTATTTGTTTAATTATTTGTAAGACATTATTGTAATACATTTGGAGAATTATGTTTAATTATGTGTAAGACATTGTAATATATCGGTTCAATTATGCTTAATGATGTTAAAATAAAAAAACAAAAGATCTTTCCTATCAAACGCTTGAACTTTTATGTTTTTTGAAAAAATAAACTTTGTCAAACAGCCACCAGTTTTTTAAACTGGTAAAAAAACTCAAAACTCTTCTCTTTTTTTTTAGAAAAAAAAAACTGAAAACTGAAAGTCCTACCAAACAGAGCCCAAGTCTCTTAACTTGAAAAGTTAGGTTAAGAGTTCTTTATCTTTGAAATCTTAAATGTCAGAGTCTATTCTTATTTTTTTTATGAATCATTGTTTCAAGTAATCATCCACATTAAGATATGAACATGATATCCAGTAAAATATTATTTCGTCTCATACATATTTAAAATTACAGTCTTTCTTAAATGTTCATTATATTGTTGCAGAATATTTGCTTAGGTATATATGTTTGCTTTAGTTTATCTAAACTGTAAGTTTAAAGAACAATGTTTAGATTGCGTTACAGTTTCGTCGCTAGACTTTTGTGTTCTTTAAGCTTTTCTTTTACATTGTCAAGCGGTACTGTAACATAATTTACTTATTATTCTTTCAACTTATAATTCGAACGAAGTAAAGAAAAAATATATGAGTATGTAAATATTACCCAAGAATTGCATGACAATCCAATCAAAGTTTTAATAGTCAAAATCAAAGTCTAATACATACGTAAATATATGTTTGTAGCATAGAGTTTAAACATTATACAATTGATTTTATAGAATTATAAGGTTTACAAATATTGTGACAATTATACCACTAATTTTTCAATAATAAATCATAGTAAAGAGTTTGATTTGTTTTCTAAAATCTTATATGGAATATAATCAGTTTGGTAGTCGTGATGTCTTATTTAAAAATATTGATTTATAATTCGTTTATTAAAATTATACATCACATTACTTATTTTTAACGATGACAATCTTATATATATTACTTATATGTCAATATATATATATGAATAATCATAGTACATTTAACTCAATTAAAACGTTATTTTTTTCCTTTAAATCTAATATGTTATTTTTATTTTTTCGATATATGAATTTTATATTCACATCAAAGAGTAATTTTAAGAATACAATAGTATAAATTAAGTTATAATAAGTAAGTATATTGATTAGGTTGAGTTTTGAAATGTTTAAAATTAAAAATTTAAATTATACAACCCTCATTTTTCTTGTGAAATTAATCAAATTTAAAAATAAGGTACCTATTAAAATTCAAATCAATTGTTAGATTATTTTTTTGTAAGTCTCATATGTTGTTTAATCTTAATTTTAAAATCAATGTTTTCTTTCTAAATCGAAAGTACTATTTTCATATATAAGGTTTTATATTCATTTTAAGAATACTTTTGAAGATACAATACTTTTAAGGACATAATTGTCAAAATAAATTGTTAATAGATTAATATATTAATTAGGTAGAGTTTTAGAATAATTAGAATTAGTTTTTAAATTAATTTTTTTTCTAAATCAAAAGTATTATTTTCGTTTTTTTTATATATATGAGTTTTACATTCGTATCAGAGAGTAGTTATGAAGATACCATTGTCAATATAAGTCCTATTAAGTTAGTATAATGATAAAGTAGAGTTTTATAATGATTAAAATTAGTTTTTAAAAATTTAAGGACATAATTGGCAAAAAGAAGTCTTAATAGATTAGTATATTGATTAGATAGAATTTAATAATGATTAGAATTAGTTTTTAAATCAAATAAGACTTATTAATATAGAAGCTAATTAATCTTAAAATAAGGATATGATAACGTGTCATATAAGGAAGAGATGATGTGTCGCGCAAAGAAGTTATCAATATCTTTCTCGTTTCGTTTATTATATATTATATAAATTACACCATACAAAAAAAGAAACCCAAAAAAGAAACCCCCCAAAAAAAAAAAAGGGAGGCGGACAAAAACTTCTGTCTTCATCATGCCGTCAAGTTTTGGCTTCTTGGAAGGCTTACCAGACGCTTCTCCCCATCATTAAGGTAGGTTGTGAATTGTGATGGTACTGACTCGATATTCTATCTCTAAAGCAATCGTGTCACATACAATAACGTGGAATCTGGAACCCCTTCATACCTGAACATAAAAAACGTGCCATAAGCCCATGGAGTTGTAGTCTGCGAATTACTTCCAACCAATCTGTACCCAAACATCCCTACTAGATTTTACTAATTCCATCTTCAATTTTGCACCACTTGGAACCTCGAGGAACACGGGGCTTGACAGGTTCTTCCATGTCCTCCCTTACAAACATTTTTGGATTTCTCTGCAACAAGGAACCTTAAAAATCAGACCTATCATGCAAAAATGTACATTACTATTGCTGTAATACATAAATGTTGTGCATTTTAGCGAAAATAGATTGTCACCATAAATTTTAGTGTCAACGACAAACTCTATTAGTGACAATCCTTTGTCATTATCTGTGTAAAAGAGCCATGAATGCAGGTATCAGGGAGTTGATTGAAACTCTCCTCTCGCCATATCACAAATTACAGAACAAAGGACGTGCATGAATGTTTAAACGAGAGAGGCAACATGAAAATTACTAGTCTCTGATATTGGACAATGTCCCAGTCAATGATCTTGAGAAACTCTGGTCCCTTCGCCGGAGAACTGACCAGCTTGAACCCATCTCTGCGAGCAGTTGTAAAGGCTTTTGCTGTTTGCGGAACTTAAAAGGGCACCATCCCTTCAATGGCTACCTACCAAGGTAGCGTCCTCTTAACTTCAGATCAATGGGCTTATGAGTAGGGTAGCTGCTTGTCAGTGAAGTAAAATTTATGGGTGATAATGGTACGAGTGACTACAGTATATTGGAACATGAAATGAATCTCTCCCTGTGACGCATCGATTGGATCTGAACTCAACGGTGGCTTCACCAGCTATTGAATTAATAACGCATGCCTGTACCACGGCAACCCTAGGGCCCATTTGGTTCAATGGATCGAACGGGAATGGAATTTTCATTCCGGATCCGGAATTATAAATAGAACGCTTGGTTGGGTGTATAAAACCTTTGAACGAGATAGTGATTTTTCAACTTTTTCAAAATAGAATCTATTACAAACTTATATGCTATGGTTCGTTACTTGGATAGGGTTCAAATATCGAGGCGGTTGTCAAGCGTGAGAAAGAAGGCAAGAAGTGTACGATACAACCTTAAGGAGTGGTGGCAAACATTTTGATTGATCAACGCTAATGAACAGTGCTTAGACGCTTCGTAAAACCGCACCGATCTACGATAGTAGCTGATGAAGGATTCGTCAAACCAAGCAATCGATAAAGACCCGATTTCCATCCCATTCATTTTGTTCGTTAAGGGTCATTCCGGTTGATGCGCAATGGAGGCTTATTTTTCTTGTACAATGCTAGCCTAATAATGGAATAGAAATCATTATGCCACATATAGAAAAGAAAAAGATTTGGCGGTACCCGGGTTGTATAAAGCTAGTTACAACTTCGGTACAGAGATAATTAATTGTCGTTAAATATTTGTAATAACTTTTATTTAGTGACGCTAAAACAATACTGTTAAATATTGTCGCTGAAAGTGTTGGTGACAATTAATCGTAACTATACGCAGGGTTATAGCTATCTTCCTAAAAAGAGGATAACATGGGAATAAATTTGTTTTGATAACTATAGTTGCTCTTGTTTCAAATTCTTGGTAAGCATCATTGTTAGCCCTTATGGTTGGATAACCTAGGCTTACATCTTGTTTTGATGATAACTATACATTGATTATGTTCTAATGTGTGCTTTGAATGTATTCTTAGTAGGTATATACATGCACACTCATGAAGACACATTTGAGAAGTTGGATAGATGGATTAAAGCCAAAGAAGCTTAAAGCTATGGTGACATGCTATGGAAGCTTCATCAAGTCCAATGTCAAAGAGCAAGAAAGAATGCATAGGCTAAGTTACTATCGATTATAATTGATCTTTCCTATTATGTACCTAGTCTTGGTTTGATGCTTGGATTGATGACTATGACCTAAAAAGACCTTAGGACACCTTGTGCATTGCATGTGAGTTCATAATCATTCACACAAGCGTGGTTCTTGAAAATGAGTGAACTTTGGAACTTACTCAGATTTTCTCAAAACTGTTTTTGGTGCTAATCTTTTCATATCTTGATAAAACTTTTCATTAGCTTTCCAACGCAAAAAACGGCACCTCAATCCAATTTTTCTAGAGAAAGTTATGCCCAAAATAGGAAAGGGGGTTCCGTGAGGCAGCCGATAGGCAGTAGGGTAATACAGTCGACTGTGAATACAGTCGACTGCATTGGTCAAAATTCTGTTCCAACGGCTATTTTCGAGGACAAAACTCCAACGGCTATTTTAGAGGGATTACAGTCGACTGCATTGGTTACAGTCGACTGCAATGACAGTTTTGCCCACTTTATGCCTATAACGGCTATATTTGATCTCTTCTCTATATAAATGATTTGGGACTTCATTATACACCATGGAAATCACATTCTAAGCCTCCATTCATTAGAGAAACATCAAGGCTCATAGATTAAACTTTTCTCTCTTCATCTTCATGATTTTACATCATTAAAGAGAGCATCTTTGTGAGCAATTCTTTGATTGAGAGTGAGCATCCTTCAAGTCATCAATTCTCTCATCTCTCTATTGCACTAGAGCTTCATTTGTACTCATTTCCTTTCAAGAGGGTTTCTTTGTACACATTTGATCTTTGTAAAAAAATTATGATCAAGGCTTCGGTTTGTCAAGTCTTGGATGAGCTTTGTGAATTTAAGGCTTGTGCTTGGTGTGGGGATATCACCAAGTATTATAAGGGTTTTGATCTTGACCCGGAAGAAGATTGTTGCTAGTGGATTCTAGTGCTCTTGCAAGGGACTTCCTTGAAGAGGTGGATGTAGGCTTGAGGGTATATCAAGCCGAACCATTTAAATCTCTTTGTCAAGTATCTCTAACTCAATCTCTTTACTTATTGCTCTTTAATTGTTTGAGATTGTTTAGTTAGCATCTTCATTGAAGTATTACTTGGTTTGTTTGAGATTTATGATTGTGCTTAGTTTAAATTCCCCATTATATTTCAAAAACCCTATTCACCCCCCTCTAGGGTTGTTTTATTGGTTTCAATCATCTTTTATACTCTTGCTTGATTTGTTAATTAAATAACTTGTTACTTCAAATCCTTTTTTTCCCTTTCTCTCTCACTGTTCATAAGGCAACATAATTTGGTTCCCCATTGGACTTCTATCAATTGTTGAACACTCTACAATGACATTGCTAGTAGCTAAGGTTATTGAGTGATCGATTGATCAAAGGATTTGTACAATTATTTGGGTAGTACTGAATAGTCTCCAGAATGTTAGGATAGCTTGTGGGTTTACTAAGGGTCTGTTTGGTATGGCTGTCAGTTTTTAGTTTTTTTTCTAAAAAAAAAGAAAAGAGTTCTGGTTTTTTTTTTTTACCAGTTTAAAAAATTGGTGGCTGTTTGACAGAGTTTATTTTTTCAAAAAACAGAAAAGAGCAAGCGTTTGACAGGACAACTCTTTGGGTTTAATTTTTTTTAATATACATTTTTACATAATTAAACATTATTAAAGGTAATTAAGCAACTATATTACAATATCTTACAAATAATTAAACATAATTATTTAATTATGTTTAATTAAATAATTAAGTTTGACCACCGGCGCCAAGACCACCGGCGATGTACCGGTGGTCTTGGCGAATTTTTGTGCAAATTCGCGAATTTTTACAATTACACCTTGACAAAAAATCATTTGTCACATTTTCTATCGAAGGTGTACAATATAACTACGATAAAATTATATGACTGTTTAATCGTTAAAATTTTGACTTTTATACTTGCAAAATTTGTAACTCATAAAATTAAATAAAATACCACAAGTTAATTCAGCTCTACCCCAGCACCACACTTAATTCAAATCCTAGCTCTACCCTCACCTAATTCAAACACCACAAGTCCCAGCACCACACAATGGCGGCGGCAACGGGGCTGCAGCCTCTGACGCCACGGAGGGGCCGATCCTCAGCCTCATCAATAAGCGCCTATGTGCCCTGCGGAAGAAGCAGAACCGCATGACCCAGATGGAAGAGGTCGTGTCCCAGGGCAAGCCCATCAACAAGGAGCAAGCACTACAAGAAAAATGCCCTACAGCAGCGCTCTATTGAAAAAAAAAAAAAAACCGTTGGCATATACCATATATAGCAGCGGCCACAAAAGCCACTGGCATAGAGGATATATAGCAACGGCTATTGTGTACCGCTGCCATAGCTCATGAAAAAACTCCGCGCGGCTGGAAATTTTACGCTCCAAAAATCTGCAAAATCTCGGCGCCAAATGAAACCCAATACAAGCGGTTAACCAAGTTTTATCCAGCGGATAAACCGCTGCCATAGACGCCACCCTCTTTTTTTTCAATCGATCTGTATCCCACATTCCCACGAATTCATGTAATCAGTTACCTCCCCAAACTCGACTCTCAGCTCTGGTTCTGGCTTCCTTCTCTCTGGAGTTGTATCACACACATCAGATGCAAACACAATCAGGCGCAAACGCTTCGGCTCTTGATCTCCCTTTCTTGGTTCTATCTCTCGATCTCCCTCTCTTTGAAAAAGACACACATAATAGACACAAACACACAGAAGCACCAGATCCCCACGCACAAAAACACCGGATGCACATACACACAGAAACACCATACGCACGCACCATTACACACATACGCACACACACCCAAACGCACACAGAAAATTGCGGCGGCTCTGGTTCTCTCCCTCTCCCTCTGATTTTCAATTGCTTGGTCCTTCCCAAAATAAGGGTTTCTCTAATTCAATTTTTCAGTTTTTAATCTTTTAATCTTTCTCTGACCTTTATCAATTGATTGCAGTGTGGAACGCTAGCAATATCTCTTTATCATCTTTGCTGATTTGTGCTTCGGGGGTAAGTTTTGTTATACTTTATCTCTAGTTTATTACAACTATGCACTTGTATGATCCACTTCATTTAAAGTATTTGCAGAAAAATTATCAATTTGATCAAACAATGTGTTAAGTTTTAATATGTTGAGTTATGCTTCTATTGTACTAATTAAGAAACAAGTTGCGAAGAGTTAATATGTGATTAGAGATGAGGAGTTATGCCTTTCTTGATTGGTACAACAACTTATAATACAGAGTAGTTGGCTTTGGAAACAAGTGATTACGCAATTGCCTTTGGCATGCCATTTGTTAACCTGTTTGTTGTTTCATAGCATCTGATTTTCCATTTGTTGTCCCCTTCCTAAGATGATCTCAGGTTTGCTTCTTTTTTTGTTATATCAGGTTTGCTTCTTTTTTTTGTTACTTTGTTGATTGCATGTCTTTGTAATCTGACGTGCATGCTTGCTTGAATAGCTTACTTGACCATATAGACTAGTTTTCTTTTGTCTTGTCCACATATTCAGTTGCATGCTTTTCCTATTATAGTTCTTCAGCGATGTTGCTGGCGGTTTGGCATCTATTGTGGCTCACTATAAGTAGACTACATGTGACCATTTAATCACGTGGGAAGTCTTTTTAATTCTCCAAGTGGTTGAAGGTGAGACTACAGAAATGCTTCTACTCCCCCCCAACGAGGTTCAGTAATATCTTTAGAATTGTTTGAGTGCTCATAGACTGAAACAATCTAGGATTGCTTAGCTGAAACACCGCTGGCAGATTGTCTTAGGATAGGGTTGGTTATTAGACTGCCCAATCTATCCAGTTAGTACTTGCTATAAGTGTTGATCTATTATGAAAGAAACTATCTAATCTTGTTCATAGGGGTATAAACGGGGGATAGAGTTCATACACAAATGTGATCGCATCTGAGAAGCATTTTGGCATGAAATGAATTGCAATGTGCAATGAGAGATGCAGTAAGACAGGCATGATGAAGACGGCTTGACTAATATGGGATTGTAGCTTTCTTGAATTTCCATGTTATAAAAAAACTTGTTAATGCAACTGTGACTCAGAAGTTATTGTCTTAGTGGCGTCATGAAGCATTAAAGTCCTTGATCTGCTGTGCCTTAACTTTATTTTATCCCGGGTTTAGGAAATAGACCTGCTATGTGTTAGTGGCGTCATGGAGCACTGCTATGTGTGGAAGAAGCACATTCTGGTTCTGGGTGATTTCTGTCGTTCCATTTTATGGTGCAACATGGGAACAATAAGTGTCTCCTTTCTTCATGTGGTCTAAGTTGTACTGGTTTGTCAAATTATAAACTCTTTGTCAAATTATAAACATGGCAACATGCAAGAACTTAAAGCACGACCAATTGATGCAGTGCTTACTAAAATCTAAAATCTTCTCAGTGAAGTGATGCAGTGCGTACCGACTATTAAATCTTCGTGCAGAATTTACCAGACTGTAGCATACGCCTTCAAGGAAAATTGTTCAGTAGAATTGGTTCAGCTAATCTAAATATTTAGTTCCCTCTAGTATGAAAGCAAACAAAAGATATCTTGTGCATAGGCTTAGGTTGTATGCTTAACTTTCCAGAATGAAAAGAAGTGATGACTTGAATGGTTTATCCGTGGTGTTTTTCTTCTTTCGTATATATAAACTACAATGGAAGTGCGAATTTTTTTCTTAGCATAGTTTAACTATGGTAGGTGGTGTTCTATGTTCTAGGTCAAGCTTTTGTCACTTTAAAATCAAGGAAGCAACAGAAAGGGCATCAGAACGAGATGAGGGATGCACGATTCTACCAAATGGGGGGTATGTACACTAGTCAATAATTTATCAATATATACTATGCCTCCTTCAAGTCTTGGTAGCTGATCAACCATCTGGCCAAAGCAACATGTTAAGTATAATACTGAAGTGTTACCATGAATTGGATTAGTGACTGTATTTGTTTGTTTCATCTTTTTGATTTCTGTTATAGGTAAGCATTAACAAGTAATAAAGTTCATACTACTCACAAGCTTAGAGTTCCACTTTTACATTGCGAGTCACCTTCTATCTTTCTTCTAAACATGAGCATTATTAATACCACGTGCTTTGTTATGAGAGCTTTTCATGCCAATATAGGAAGGAGAAATCTGGTGAAGTTGGTGGGTTCCTTGACTCTTTCCAAGTTCTGGTAGTTCAGGTTTTGGTCCTTTCCAATTTCTTCTCTGTTCTCTTCCTCCAGAACATAAGTTAATATTCATGGCATATGTACACTATTTGTATTCCCACTTTTTTCAGTGATGGGATTGAAGTGGTTGTTTATATCTTTTCATCATCCTTTTGACTGGGTTGTTTCTGGATACTGTTTCCATTCACGGCAAGGAGAGACATGTAAAAGGATCAACTGCAAGAGCTTGCACAAAGAATTGTTTCAACCTTCCTTCTTATGCTTGCATCAGAGAAGAGCTTGATCATGCGCCTAGATTCAAAGCTCTGTCAACTTCAATGGAGAGATATTTGACAACGCCAGTTACTGTACCACTTTAAGGGAGGCTGAGCATGATGCAGCTGAGGTTGCTCTCAATGTCCTGTCCACAAGGGGCCCTTCAAGGTCCTAGTATTGTAAGTTGACTCCTTTTCATAGCCTCTAAGTTCCAGATCTTTTTTTGTTTTCATTTTGTTGATGTTCTTGATCACCATCTAATTAAGTCTTGCCACTTCATTAGGATGAGTCTGAAGTGTACAAGAACCTCCTTCAGGAAAATGCTCACAGTGCCGGGCTCAAAGTCCTTGTATATACCACTTCATTAGGAGCAGGCCACTTCATCGAATAGAAATATGTGGTGGCTTGCAAAGTTGTGCTCTGCAGTGGATCCCGTATAGTCTCTAAGCAAGGTTCATGATATTGTTTTGGTTGAGAAGTTTGTAATTTAGTTCAGGGACTTGTATGGTGTAAACTACTATAGTGAATATAACAATTTTGATATGTTGAATATAGAGAATCAATTACTGTTGTACATGGCTTAGATCTTGTTTATACTACTTTTTTTTATATATATATCTTGTCACAGGTGATAAGAAACCTATCCTGGGATTAAAATAAATTTTTTTTTCTAAAATTAAAAGCTATAGCAGCGGTCCACCCAATGCTGCCATAGGCCTACAGCGGCGGTCATTAGTTGCTGCGATATGTGACATAAGCAACCGATGCTTGAAAAGATATGCAAGCGGGAGTATCGCTGCTAAAACTTCATTGACCGATGCCATATGTCTTTCGCAGCGAGGCCTACAGAAGCGGTATATGATCGCTGCTATAGGATACGGTAGCGGTCATTTGGGTTACGGCAGCGGTTTACGACCGCTGGCAGAGGCCATTTTTCTTGTAGTGAAGAGGAAACCTTAAAGTCCAAGCCCTTCGTCCTCGCCGCCATCAACGAGCTCGAGAAGCTCCGTCAGCCCCTCTCCGCTGCTGTCGCCGACGAAACCCAGCTCGCCCTCGAACGCCACACCCCCACCCAAAACCCACAAAACCCACCAACCCCAGAAACCCTAGAGAAACAAGCCGATGATGACGTGATTGGGGATCTGTTGAACCTGCTCTATTTTGGGACCATGTTTGATGTCAAGCCGATGGTAGGGCTTTCGGACGGAGGGGGAGAGAGAGAGAAGAAATAGAGATATGAAAGAAGCCCATAAAAGTGGGTTTTATACCCAGCTCGCAAAAATGGCATTTTTGTTGCTAGTGAGGCTCGAATGGGCGACCTCATTAATGTGCCTGAAGGCTCTGCGTGAAAAGAGAAGAAGAAAAGAGCTTTGAGCTCTTTTTAAAAATGGCCACCAATTTTTAATCTCTTGGGCCTTTTTTAAAAAGAGAAGTCAACCAAACATCCATCTTTTATGGGCTTTTGCAAAAAAAGAGAGAAGAGGGTAAAAAAAAGAGCAAAAAAAAGGCCTGTCAAACGGCCCCTAAAACTTGAGTTTCATGGCATGAAAGGCCTATTTAACCTTGAAATAATTTGAAGGCTGGGAATATTAACAGTCTAGCGGTGAAAAGTTCACAGAGATAAAATTTCCTTTTATTGTATTTGACTTTATGTGAGAGTTATAAATATGCTCTATGTAACGACGACTCGGTTTAGGGCCCCACCACATGGTCTTGACTTTCTCAAAACAGCTAGCTAACTAGGTAGTTATGACTTCATAAATAAGGTCTTATAATGTCAATTATACATTTTTTTACGATGTGGGACATCACAATCTCCTCTCCTTATGCCTTAGCGTCCTCGCTAAGGGTCGATCACACATAACCCATAATCTTCCTCTCAAGTCAATCGGGAATATACACAGCTCACCTTTCGTTGGCCCAACCATCCTCTTGATGTAGGATATAGTCGAGCTTGCCTTTGTTTCTCCTAACCATCAACAGCCCGACTGGATAGCCTAGCCCGAGCTGTCGAGAGTTGGCTCTGATACCATTACTAACGACTCGGTCCACGGTCCCACCACATAATAATGCCTCTCTCAAAAGAGCTAACCAAATAGATACTTATAAGTTTATGGGCATGATCTTAATTATAAGGCCAATCACAAATCATCCCACATCTAAAGTGGGATATTACAATCATAAGTACCATGTAACATGGGCAATGATCCTCTAATTCAAATTCCACCTAGTTTTCCTCACACTGGGGATTCTTTCGTGACTCCGTAGATAAATACCTTTTGAGAATTTGATAGCAAAATGTGATATCGAAAGGTAAACACTGTGATACAATCAAATTATTTATATTGTGACTCTTTCAGAGTTTAGACTTTAGAGGACTTAGCCATACCACGGTCAATGTTGGAATAGTAAATTCAAGGATTTCCCCAAACCAATAACAAGTTATATGACAAAAAGAGGGAGGCGCATAACGTTAAACCAGGCAATATTGAAAGACATCGTTACAAACGATCGAAATGACAATTATTTACTACCGTGCAAGTGATAATAATTTGGCCGTTGGTAATGTTTGTGTCTTTTGAGCTGATTAATTAATGACATCAGAAAAGTGCTCAAGGCTGTTATATTTTGGTTAGAAAAGGACATAACTTGCAGCTTGTCTACAGCATAATCTGGGTAAATGTTGCCTAGGAGCTAAACGTAGTCTTGCTTCATGTCTAACATATGGTCTTCGTTAGTTGAGACACCAAAAGAAAAAATACAACATGGATAGGTAGTCATCTTTCGTAATCAGGTCCAATCAACTCTTTTCCATCCTCGGGCTGTATAAAACAAGACTACCAAAGTATTCAACTCCACTGCTAGATCATCCAATGCAATTAGATTATTTGAAATCTTACGTTAAGCTCTTAGGTGTTCTTCTCAGCCCGAAATATGACAACCTTTAGCACCTTTTTGATGTCATTAATTAACTCAAAGACACAAACATCACCCACAGCCAAATTATTATCAGTTGCAAACTGTTTCCATCCGGTACCAAATTTGGCATTGTGGGCAGAGATAGTGCACTTAACCAAGCAAGTCCTCCCATCCGAAAGTTGAAGAGTCACATCAACATCGCTGAGCTTCTTGGTTAAATATTCCTGCATAAAGTTTTTGGGTATACTCTGCAAGACAAGATCAAATATTGATGTTAACAGAGAGAGCATGAGGGACAAAGAACTCTTAGGTTCCATTTGGATCCATGGACTGAAATTCAAGGCTTTGAGAAATATGCAAGGCTCCATTTAGATAAATCCATCGACTTGAAGAGGTGCAACGACATGATTCGGTGGGTCCTTGTTCAAATGAAATCATTAGTGATACGAATTTCCAATAACCTCAAATCTACCGTCATTCATGTTGTCGAACTCGTATAATCACGTAGTATAAATTTCAAATACAGCTCTTAAGGAGAAAACATGAGTCCATTCATTCCGTATCTTAGTTACCAAAAATTGCTAAAAGGGAGTTGCAGAGATAATAGTATGCTTGAAAGAATCTTTGGGCAAGTAGAGAACTTTTGCAGGTACGAGTTTCAGAAAACCTCAATCAACATGTGGTTTCAACTTCACACCAAATTTAGGGTTCAAACCCCTTCAGTCATATTGTTAATATCTGCACCTACACTATGCTTATAGACTCTAGAGGACTTTCAAAATGCACCCTTGTTGTGTCTCAGCATATTTAATTGTTTTTCAATGGTACCAAGGAAACTTTACCAGCAACATAGTCGAATCAAGAGCTTTATAAGGAGCAAGGAAAGTGTAGCTGAAAAAGAAAGTTACTATTCATCGGAAAACTTACCAAGTTACATCTGCCAGTAATGTATGATGGTTGCATAGTAACTATAACGAAAGGGTTTTCAGATTTGAAATCCCCTGCTGATTGAAAAGCTAATTTAGCCTTTTCACGCTTACTCAGCCTCTTAACTGGAGAGTCAAGCCCTCTACGCTGTTTCTGCTTGGTGTTGGGCAGCCTTTCAGTCACTCCTTTTGGGGGGTAAAAATGTATAAACACAAACATCAAAAGGCCAATATCTAAAGTTAGTTATGAGTTATCTCATTACACCACACGGGATTAAAAAAAAAAAAAAGCGGACAATAAGAGTAGCAAATGAAGATATTTCTTGCCTCTGGATTGTTGACTGGAGCAATCAGAATCTAAGTCCTCCTCTAACTTTACAGTCTTCATCGTGCCGTCAAGTTTTGCCTTCCTGCAAGGCCTACCAGACGCTTCTGGCGATTTCTCCCTTTCATTAATGTCGTGAGTCGTGGTGCTGCTTATTGGATACTCTATCTCCGAAGCACTCGTGTCAAATATGATAACGTGGAATCTGGAACCCCCTTTATACCTGAACATCAAAAAGTGCCATAATCCTATGGAGTAATAGTCTGCGAATTCCTTCCAACCAGTCTCTAGCCAACCATCCCTACCAGATTTTACTAATTCAATCTTCCATTTTGCACCACTTGGAACCTCGAGAAAAACGGGGCTTGACAGGTTCTTCCCATGTTCCCTCACAAACCTTTTTGGAATTCTCTGTATTAAGGAACATAAAAAATCAGACCTGTTCATGCATAAAATGTAGAGCATCAATTGCTCTTAACAGAAAATTGTTGTGGAATATAGCGAAAATCGACTGTCACTATAGATTTTAGTGTTGGCGACGAATTATTTTAGGGGCAATCATTTGTTCTTATTCATGTAAAAGACCCCAGGAACGTAGGTATCAAGGAGTCGTTCGAAACTCTCCTCTGGCCAGACCACAAATTACAGAACAAAGGACGTACATGAACGTGTCAAAGAGAGAAGGAACATGATCAAGGACAAAAGTTACTTACTAGCTTTTGATATTGGACAATGTCCGAGTCAATGATCTTGAAGAACCGTGGTCCCTTCACCGGAGAACTCGACCGGCTTGAACCCATCTCTGCGATTAGCTGTAAAGGCTTTTGCTGTTTGTGGAACTTAAAAGGGCACCTCTGAACTTCACATCAATGGGCTAATGAATGAGGTCGTTGTTGGGCAGTGACTAAAGTACGTTGGAACAAGAAACGAGTATCTCCCTGTGATGCATTGATTGGAATCTGAACTCAACGGTCACTTCAGCAGATATTGAATTAAGCAGGCATGCCTTACCACGGAAACCCAAGGGTCCTTTTGGTCAAATGGATCGAAGGGGTCACGGACCGGAATGAGAGAGAGAGATTGCTTGGTTTGACGGAATGATTCGTCAAACCAGACAACCTACAAGACCCCGTGTTTCATTCCATTCATTTTGCTCGTTAATGGTCGTTCCGGTTCATGCCGGATGGAGGCTTATTATTCTTGTACATGCTAGCCTCATAATGCAAGAAAAATCATTATGCCACATACATAAACGGAAAAGATTTGGATGTTACCCGAGTTGTAGGAAATTAAAACTATTGTGCCATATATAAACATGAAAAATATTTCGTTGGTACTTAAATTGTAGAAAGATAGTTACAACCTCTTGTATAGAGACAACAATCATCTGTAATAGTTTCATTAACTTTTATTGAGTGAAGTTAAAAAACTGCTGTAAAGAATTGTCGCTGAAAGTGTTAGTAAAGATGTCACTAGACATATTTAGCGACTATCAATTGTCGATATATAAAAATTTGTAATTATATTTTTACAAACAGATAGCACGGGGCTAAATTCATTTTAATAACTATAGTGGCTATTATTTTAAATTCTTGATAATGGTCATGTGTTTATACTCTGGCTAGCTGGATTTGTTACTTCAAATCCCCCTTTTCTCTAACGTACTTGGGTTTGCATTCTTGAACACTTCTAGTTGCTAAGGTTATCGAGTGATTGATCAAAGGACTTGTACATGTATTTTGGGTAGCACTAAACAATCTCCAGAATGTTTGGATAGCTTGAATGCATACTAAAACTTGACTTTCCTAGCATCAAAGGCCGATTGAGCCTCGCAATTAGTCAAAGGGAATGAATTCCATGAGTCTAGCACTGAAAAGTTCGCAAAGCTACAATCTCATTTTATTGCTTTTACCTTTATGTGAGTGTTATATATAAACATGCCCTGGATCAATTTTGATAGCCCAATTGTAGTATTTCGTATTGAATCGATAGAAGTTGGATGCTGTTGCTATTACTCCAATATATGTGTTGATATGGGTAAAAATATACAACTGTGGGAGAGTGACACGTGTCGCAATCAGAGAAGTCTGAAACTGCCCCATGACTCTTGGAGAGGTAGGAAGTGGAGTTTACCCACTCTCCCACTCTCCCATTATGGGTAAATAACTACCCATCAATTTTGTTAACTCCCCATTAAGGGGACGTAACCGACCATTTAATACTTTCCTATAAAATGGAAGTGAAAATGAGGAAGATGGTAAGGTCTGACACTTTATAATATTATCAGATACTCTCTCAAAATGATGGACTGACTTAAGCATCGGAGGCTCCCCGCCGGAGCCCCCTCCGGGGGTCCCGGCGCGTCACCGTTTGCTCGTGTTGTGCTTTGCAGGTCTGCTCGCGTGCTCGTTTGGTCCCAACCGACGCTCGTTCGGTCCCGGTCAGTTTTTGGCCACAACATTTTGGCGCCATCCGTGGGACCGACTAGCCAAACAGACCTAGCAAACATGTCAACGACGAAACGCAAAGGAGTACAGAACGCCAGCTGAAATATCGTCCGCAGCACCGGGTGGCAATCGCGGCGGTCAGCATACCACCAATGGTCATTAACGGCATCAAAACCCAATGATGTTCCTATGAAGCCACGACCGCCGCCTGGAAGCAGCCTCCACTGCCATCATTAATGCATGTGCACGATCATCCACCGGCAACAACATCAGCAGTGCCGAAAAAATCCACAAGGTGCCTTCTTCTTCGGCCACCAACCCACTGCTTTTGCGACCAGTAGCGTCGCACCCTAACAATCGCATCGCCCAATCATCGTTCAAACCCCCGATGTCTCACCGTCATAATCTGCGACATCGTGCCAGCGACGCTGCCAAAAGAAGCGTCGCAACCGGATAAATCTGCCACCGCCTTAGGGTCACTTCACTTCGACGCTAACATCGACAACTCTGTCGATCACGCACTATCTCGATGAGGGGTAAGCTCGACGTCAATCCGGCTAACTCCCTGCCAATTCCATTATGTCCAACTCCATGCCACAACCAGAGCATCAACCAATTGCACAAGTGCGGCCTTTTACGATGGCGCACCATCACAATAAAAAAAATATATTCAGAATATGAAGAAGCAGTGCCGAGGCTTATCAGCGCAACCACCAAGCCGTCGAGATACACACTGCCGTAATTTTCTGAGAGGCAACGCCGCCAGGTTCGGCCCATTATTGCAGCGGCCACCCATCCGTCCAGTCGACTCCAATGCGACTGGCAGCACTGTTGCCGTCTCAGCCTCGTGACCAAGGGATGCCAGATCCGCCGTTGCACCACTCCGGCCAACTCCACGGCACAACGGCCTCGGCCAAAAGGGCCAACATCTCTGCAACCACGACCAACTTCGACGACAACGTTCCGTCGTCTAAACCCTTAAATCATCAACCACGGCCCCGTCCACTAGTGGCCCCACCAACACCGCCACATCACTGTCACATCAAGGGTCGAAACCCTCAACCATCAACGATGTCACGCCGGTCACCACAAGCTAACGGCGACGGCGCCGCTTCACCACAGCTCCCTGACATCGCGCTCTACTTTCGGCCAAGCCCCGATGTCGCCACCAGTAGGGGCTGCCTGATCTACCATCGCCACCTCACTCGTGCCCAATCGCCATACCAGTCGCGGCCGACCATCGCCGTGAGGCCGCTGGAACAGCGAAGGCAACATTCAGAAAAAATGAAAAGAAAGAGAAGAGGAGGATGCCACAGCAGCGCCACCAGGAAACCCACACCGTCGAGACACGACCACCGCGACGACGCCGTCACGTTGCCATCTCACCATCGCTCGCCAGATCCGCCAGATCCTCTCCACCGTAACGACAAGCAACACGGAGCTAGGCACCACAGCGACGACTCTTTCATCGGCCTATCACGATCGTGCCACCATCAGCGCCACCGCCGAGGCAACAGATCGGCGCCACGGCCACACCATAGTACGGCTGCCCCTTCGGTGACCTTCCAAATCCAATCGACGTGGACTTACACAACGCCGGCGAAGGGTCCACGCTAATCTGACCCTCACGCCTCCGCCGGCCGCGACGCTCGCCGTTCCCTTCACGGCGGCACTATGGCAACGCTAGAGCTCCCACTAGCGACAGACTCCACCGTCACAGCCACCAGAGGCGCGACCTTCGGCGTCCATGGAGAGGACGTGACCAGATCTGACAGATCAGTTGCTGGCCGGAACCCAATCGTCAGAGATGGTGGTTCCCTTCACGGCGGCACTATGGCAACGCTAGAGCTACCACTATTCGTGAAAAAGTAACTAAAGCCAGGTGATGTTGTTCCTTTAAATTATAAAATCCTAATTTATACATTTACCGCATAATTATGCATCTTTATGATTAAAGCCCACAATCAAGATTTATTTAAATCTTATTTGGCGATGTATTTATGCATATTTGCTTCTTTAAAATGTATGCATGAATAGTCATATCCATCGCTAAAAACTGTATACACATGCTTCTTTCTACACTGCGTAATACGCAACGGCTATAATTTTAAGTGCCGACGCGCTTAACATATGCCTGCATATTACATAAATACTTTAACCTAGACCTATTTATTTCTTGGTCTAGCGTCGCCCAATTGCTTCAATTGGCGAAGCGCCTTCAGGCCATCTGAGTGCTTATAATTTACTATTATGCTTCACTTGCGTCACGCAATACGACACATCCCAACTGTCTAAACGGACAAGGTAGTAATAGTGTCACATAGCATGATTATTGTTCATATCTCAGCGTTAAAATATAGGTACCTTAATCAGCTCATATGCTCCCTTGCTATATTTTTCCGTGATGTTTTTTCTATTACAAAGGTTTATACTGCATCCCTAGACTTCCATCAGTGGCATGCAAACCATTTCATAAGTGAAAAACAAGTTCACAACCCTTTATGGCTTTAGTTACGCATAAAGCTTGAGCTGTATCATCATGTTGGTTTGACGTAACAAGCTGACTTGAGTAGCAGAGAGGCGCACGCTACTAGCAATCTGGTAGCTCTGAGAGCATTGCATGCCTATGCTAAAAACATCGCCAGTACATTTGGTAGCTAATACCATTGTCACGCCCCGAGAGAGTCGTGGGCCCGGGACTCGCACTCACGCCCGAGAGTCGTGCGGCACCTAGACAAGCCAACCCGATGGTCGTCTAAGTCAGCCCTTTGCCCCAAAACTTGTCGGTCCCGTTGGCAAGTACCTCACCAACACTCATTGCCTCCCTTTTTGGTGTGGAGTTCCCTTAGTCTCCGTGACTCACACACACATACACAATAGGCACGGTTGGACCAAAGAGGATTTTCACTATACAAAAAGGTTTGTACAAGAGGACCACACACAAACTCTTGGATCTCTTCTTGGATCACAGATAGCTCGTGCTTGTGCAACCAAAAAATCAATGGCCTTACTTGCTAGAGTTGCCAGAGATTGTTGCACATACCCGAACAGTATATCGACACTATCTTTATTACTAATCCGGTGACGTTTTGAGCAGACATTGTTTCAACAGATCATGGTCCCATAGCTTTATCTTCTCGTTCGGACATGCGAACAAGCTATGATCCTCTAGCTTTTCCATGTGCGTCCTCTTAAGCTAACAGACTATGTACTTAAAGTTTTGTAAAGCATGCCCTACACAATGACTAAGACGCCATCATTGCATCTATGCCTTCTTAGTCAGGGGGGTTCCATATGTATATGAGACTATGACCACTCTCGCACGAAACCTCCACTCCCCCTCATACGATGGCTGAGCAGCATGACCAGCTCATCACCACTCATGCCATGTAAGAATCTATCAAGCAGTTTCAAGCCTTGGTCAATCGTCCCTCTCGAATTTACCGAGCACTATAAACCATCACTTGTCAACGACAACCTATGCATTGATGCCTCACCTAACCTCCTCATCATTACGCTGAGAGCTTTTGCAACCAACGTCCAAGGTCACCCGAACGGTGAATTAAAAAATAATCTTGCCTTGTGCATCACGAGAATAACCAAAACCGTTATAATGACCACACGCCTTTTCTAAATGACGAGGAGCGTCGTCATTCCAGAAATAAAAATAGCCTAAAAAAGAGATATTACAAGGCTCACTCATTAGTACCTTAACTGTGCTTTAGCCGCTCATGATCAATTATTTGAGAAGCTCAGCATCACAGTGCCATTAATCATTTGGCGCACCTTCAGTAAGGACATATGCGTTGGTTTAGCCGGGCACCCGGCCTCATCTCAATATAGGGTCGCTTAAACATTGGTCGAACTAAGCATTCATACTCCTTTCTTAAGGAGTCATGTAAGCCTCGTAGAGCAAACATGCTCTTTTTGATTCCTAGCTCTCACTCGTTGGAGTAACAGGTACTCTAATGGACTCCTACCTCTCTGCTCGTTAAACCGAGTAGAGATCCTTCAGATTCCTAGCTCACTGCTTGCCAGAACGAGTGGAAGAGCCTCGATCGACTCCTACCTCTCAGCTCATCAGACTGAGCAGGGGTCTTTCGAATCCTTAAGTCACTACTTATCGGACCGAGCAGAGATCCTTCAAATTCCTAGCTCTTTACTCGACCAAGCTGAGTAAAGAAGCCATGAAGGCCTCTACTCTAGCCGAGTAAACGAGCACCTTTGGTCTTAGCCTCTGCCGAGCAGACGAGCACAAAGACCCATGCCTCTGCTCTAGCCGAGTAGACGAGCACCTTTGGTCTTAGCCTCTGCCGAGCAGACGAGCACAAAGACCCATGCCTCTGCTCTAGCCGAGTAGACGAGCGTATTTGGTCTTAGCCTCTGCCGAGCAGACGAGCGCACAGACCCATGCCTCTGCTCTAACCGAGTAGACGAGCACCTTTGGTCTTAGCCTCTGCCGAGCAGACGAGCGCACAGACCCATGCCTCTGCTCTAGCCGAGTAGACGAGCGTATTTGGTCTTAGCCTCTGTCGAGCAGACGAGCGCACAGACCCATGCCTCTGCTCTAACCGAGTAGACGAGCACCTTTGGTCTTAGCCTCTGCCGAGCAGACGAGCGCACAGACCCATGCCTCTGCTCTAGCCGAGTAGACGAGCGTATTTGGTCTTAGCCTCTGCCGAGCAGACGAGCGCACAGACCCATGCCTCTACTCTAGCCAAGGAGACGAGCATCTTTGGTCTTAGCCTCTACCGAGCAAACGAGCGCACAGACCCATGCCTCTGCTCTAGTCGAGTAGACGAGCACCTTTGGTCTTAGCCTCTGCCGAGCAGACGAACACACAGACCCATGCTTCTACTCTTAACTGAGTAGACAATCGCATTTGGTCTTAGTTTCTGCCGAGCAGACGAGCGCGCAGACCCATGCCTCTGCTCTAGCCGAGTAGACAAGTGTATTTGGTCTTAGCCTCTGCCAAGCAGACGAACACACAGACCCATGCTTCTACTCTAACTGAGTAGACAATCGTATTTGGTCTTAGTTTCTGCCGAGCAGACGAGTGCACAGACCCATACCTCTACTCTAGGCGAACTCCATTCGAGGTCTAAGCCTCTACTCGCAAAACCGAGCAGACAAGCACATTAGACCCCTCTGCCTATACTCGCCTAGTCGAGTATACAAGCTCCCTCCGAGGTTAGTTTCTGTGCTTGCGAATCTGAACAGATGAGCACCTTTAGAGACTAAGCCTCTATTCTCCATGCCGAGTAGAGGAGCACATTAGTCTCTTAGTCTCTCTACTCGCCAAGCCAAACAGACGAGCGCTTTTAGAGTCAATCCTCCGCTCGCTAACCCGAGAAGACAAATGCATTAGACTCAAAGTCTCCCTGCTTACCCAGCCAAACAAACGAGCTACTTTAAGTCTCTTAAGCCTCTGCTCGCTAAGCCGAGCTGACAAGCACATTAATCTCACTCTCTGCTCGCCCAGTAGAGTAGACGAGTGCATCCATTCTCTTTACTCAGCCAGCAGTAGGCGAGCACGTTTAAGGCCTCCACTCTGCCAATTGAGTAGGCGAGCCCTTCTAAGCCTGTATTCGGAAGGCCGGGTAAACAAACCCGCCTTTGCCAAACCAAAAGTTTCTGCACTCTACCAATGAGAGAGATATATCACTTTTGGTTTAAATTCCTAACGCGGAGCATCCCTTAATAGGGTCCAAAATTTGATGCTAAGTCAATTATCCTGCTTCCACATTCTTTCTCAGAAAGAACATGGAATGTGGGGCAAATTATATGGGTAAAAATATACACCCGTGGGAGAGCGACACGTGTCGCAATCAGAGAAGTCTGAAACTGCCCCATGACTCTTGGAGAGGTAGGAAGTGGAGTTTACCCACTCTCCCACTCTCCCATGATGGGTAAATAACTACCCATCAATTTTGTTAACTCCCCATTAAGGGGACGTAACCGACCATTTAATACTTTCCTATAAAATGGAAGTGAAAATGAGGAAGATGGTAAGGTCTGACACTTTATAATATTATCAGATACTCTCTCAAAATGATGGACTGACTTAAGCATCGGAGGCTCCCCGCCGGAGCCCCCTCCGGGGGTCCCGGCGCGTCACCGTTTGCTCGTGTTGTGCTTTGCAGGTCTGCTCGCGTGCTCGTTTGGTCCCAACCGACGCTCGTTCGGTCCCGGTCAGTTTTTGGCCACAACATGTGTTATAACCCAAAATTGTTGAAATGTCTAACATGTACGGAGTAGGTATGCTTCCAAAATTATTTTTATTAGTTACGCCAAAAATGACTTGTTAATGTTTGTCATTAAAGCAAGGTTCTTGTAAAATACGACTAAGCATAATAGACAACTATTAATTATCATCATGTTGGCGATAATAGCCTTTTTTAACAACCTGCGTCGCAACCATTTTGCTTTTGGCCGGTTTCCATTATGATCCATAAGTCATTCCATCCAACCAAATGGCGAGGGGGGACGACTACTCTATTTTTGACTCTCTTGCCGAGGCATCTTGCCAAATATTTACCTGTTAATGGCTATTTCATTCCTTTTGTTTAATTCGTTCCATTGCGCAGTTCACTCAGTTTCGGCCTAGTTTGAACGAAATGAACGTTACTATTAGTAGGGAAGGCCTGTTTAAACTTGCTTTTGCTTCTTAGTAGTTATTGTGATGGAGGTTTTTTTTTGAAGGCATAATAATGCTTTTCAGAAGCCAAAGGGCATCCTTGCTTCGGCATTTTTGCATATGTTATCGGTATTTCTGTGAGCCTAACCATATTATTCGCATTTCGAATGCATTAATGATCGACAACTACCAATTTTAATTTGCACTCTGTTCATAATGGTCGGGACAATGTCTAGGTTCAGCTCTAGCATCCCTTTGTTGTCGATATGGCATTTTTGTGCACTAGGAATGGTTTGAAACTGTACAGGTTGATGCTTCATCTTGACTGAAGTATACTTTGACATAGCGCTACTACCCGGAATGGTTTTTTATTGGTGGTTCTCATTTTTTATTTTTATGATGCGCGCAGTCTTATAGGCTCGCACTTGATGGGGATATATTCCGGTATGTATGGCTTATCCTTTTGCTTCTCTTTGGAATTTAGCTGTCTAACGCGACCTTTCATGTTACTTTAACTTTATAATGGTGTATATTTCTATCTTAAAATCCGAAAAATTTGTAGCCAGACTTGTGAAGCTTGTGATTTTACGTTTTAAAATTATTTTTTAAGCTCCCAAATTTAATGCCAAATTTGGCTGTGTTACGAAATCGCTCTAGATAAATATGTATAGAACACGATAACCAAATATGAAAACACAAGAAATATGAGAGAACTCAAATCCACTTTGCACAAGTCAGATTTACAACGCTCCCTCACGTGTATCTCTCAACTGTTTTCCTACTCAAAGAAGGACTCTTCTTTCTTTCCTATTCAAAGAAGGACTATCCTCTATTTCCTACTCAGAGAAGGACTCTTCTCTCTTGGCCTACTCCAAGAAGGACTCTCCTCTCTTACCCTTAAACACAACACAAGACACCTTACTTATACTTGGAGAAAGCAGTGATCTTCTCTCTTCAAGCAATGTGGGACAAGATGTCTTATATACTAAGGGTCAAGTTGCAACCTTCTTTGAGTAACCGATGTGGGACATAAATACAAGACATATATCAACAATCTCCACCTTGGCTTGTATTAACAAACCACTCCATGAGGAAACTGTAATATGCCTTCAGTATCTTCTTCATGTACTCCACCTTGCATCCCCTTTAAAGGTAGGGATGCACTCCACCTTGAGCTCAGCAAGAAAGAAGATGAATCAAGCTCAAGTAATGCTTGAACTTCTCTGTCGTGACTATCTTTGTGCCCATATCAACTGCGTAGGTCCTCGGCCCTATCTGCCTCTCACCATAGCATAGCGTTGATCCCTTGTCCAGCTGTAACACTGTAATCTCCTTACGTGCGTCAGCCCCATCCTTGGACACCAACGGGAACATCCACTCTGCCATCATCATCACCCCGCAATATGGATTAAGCGTAGCGCTCGACTTCTCCATGAAGTTCATCCCAAGCACCACCCCAAGCTCATCCATGTCGATGATGTTGAAGTCGGCCTTTCCTGTCCATATGTCGATCCTCAAATCGACGTTCTTGACGACTCCCTTCGTCGGTCGCTCCTCGGCATTCACGGCCGTGAACCAACTTCCATCCTTAGTTGGTTTTAGCCCAAGCCACTCGGCAACCCTCGAACTCATGAAGTTGTGGGTGGCCCCGGTATCCACAAGCGCTTCTTGAGTCTTCCCGACAACATCCACTGCTGCGTAGAGCAAGCCCCGTCTCTTCTTGCTCTTCTTTCCCTTGGCAGCTTCTTCCTTTGACTTCTGCATGAATGCATTGACCATCTGCAATGCCCTCATGCGTGCCACCCTGTCACTGCTGGAAGAATCCCCCTTGCTGCATTTGTGCTTCTCGAGGAATACAATCATCTTGCCCTTGTGTGGGCAATCCTTCCTGTAATGCGGACCTGCATAGTAGAAGCATCCTCTTCTAGGCCCCACACGAGCCTTGTGGTCACGAGAGTTACCATGCTTGCGACTTCCCTCGTGCTTCTTCTCCTCCTTATGATGGCGGCGACGTACCTTGTCCCCACTCCGCTCATCATCGATTGCCTTGGGCGAGCCACTCTTCGACTTACCATCTCCCCCATCTTTGGCACGCTCGTGCCTTAGAGATCTCGGCCTTTCACGTTGCTTGAAGTCTCCTAACCTCTCGAAAATCACCATGGCGGAAGCCAAGTCGTGAGGTTCCCTTCGCCGCAACTCTGTGGCAAACCATTGTTGCAACCCATCAATGAAGAAGCGTAGTCGCTGCCTCTCGGACATCTCTGGTGTTTCGAGCATTAAAGCCGAGTAGTCCTTCACATACTCGTGGATGCTTCCCTTCTGCCTCAGCCATCGAAGGTTGATCATCGCCATATCTTCGGCGCTCTCCGGATAGAACTGCCTTTTTAGTTCACGCTTGAACTTCTCCCATGTTTTGACGTCGCACCCATCCGTATAGCGACGCCTCCACCATAAGGCAATCGTATCCGTAAGGTACATGACTGTTGTCTGCACCTTCTTCTCCTCGTCGATGTCGAGGGCTTCAAAGTACCGCTCCAAGTGCCAAAAGAAATAATCCACCTGCCTCACCTCTCTCGTTCTATCGTACGATCTCGGCTCTGATATTTTCTTTTGTCTTGGATGCACTGCGATACACCCTTGCCTCGTAGCTCTTGTAAGCTCCCTCTTACAAGCAGTTAGTTCTTATTGGAGCTCCATGACTTGTCCCTTAAGGTCCTTGCACCGTTGCACCTCCCGCTTGGTGACATGGGCGACCCTTTCCTTGATCAAGTCATCTATCTCCTCCGCGAACACATCGACTTTCCTTTCTGGCACTGCTAGTCGACTATCTACCTCCAAGTCATCTAATCTATTGAAGATTAGCTCCACCTGACTTGCGACAGTCTGCTGCAAGTGCTCTCCAAGTGCCTCGAGCTCGCTCCTCATGCATGCTTTGGCATCCCCTGTCGCACTGCTCAAATTCTTTACCGTGCTCTGCCATATGCCAAAATTCGTCTTTCCATCGAATTGTCACAGGCATACTTCATGGTCGTGTTGTCTACATATTTATCGTCTGAAATCGATTTCAATTTTGCCCAAAATTAAACCTGGAAGCTCTGATACCACTTGTTACGAAATCGCTCTAGATAAATATGTATAGAACACGATAAATAAATACAAGACATATATCAACAGGCTATATTAAGAGGGTGTTTGGAATTAATTTATATTGACTTTTTAGTGCCAATCATACTGTATATTCTTAGATATACAATACGGTTGAAATAAATTACTTCTTGTCATGAAAAAGATTGCTACTTTAATTTGTCACTAATGTATATTACTGACAAATACAGTACCGTAAACATATATTTCGATTATATTGTTCATTGTTATAATAGCATCCGTAGATCGTAGATTTTGAAAAAAAGTACTTGGGTAATACGTGTTTTAAACATTAGGTAATGGTTAGGGTTATAGCAACCGAACGATGACGCATACAAAAGGTTAAAAGACGAGAAAGAGAACAATAAGAACACACAAACGAAAACACCAGAGCTGCCACAACATACAAATGGAGGAAGGCCAAGAACTTGAATCCACAATCCTGACAGAGCTGCCTGGTTAGCTTGTAGAGAATATATCGTCTCAAGGGTGCCCGTGGAATCTCTGTTACGTTTCAGGTGCGTTCGCAAATCATGGCACACTTTCTTAACACACCCCATACATGTTTGTCGAAATGCATCTCACAAAGGATAATCTCCACCATAAAGCTGTTGTTGCGTATGATGTTTTACTCCATAAACTATGAAGCATGTAACTGTACTGCCTTCCAACTAGATTTTCCGTACCCGGAAGTACGTCCCTGGGTTGAATCGAATATGGCCGTAATGGCTGTAAGCGCTGGTTTTTGTAACGGCTAGCTATGTGGGAAAATTGATTTTCCGTTTGCGCGTATGACTCCATTTTGTTTACGAAGAATGGAGAAGTGGTGGGCGTGAGCAACCTGGGAGGACGCAATAACCTAGTTGTATACGATGGTGATGAAAGCAAAATCACTCAGAAACCTCCAACTTATGGCATTATCAGCACTGAATATGTCATGGCATATGGACATACATTGGAAGTATTGTTTCACCCAACGGAACGGAGGTACGGAGCGTAATAGCTAGGTAAGTATGTCGTCCAATTTTGCGTTTCCAATTTGTTATTTGGTAGCTCTGGTGTTAGAAGTGTGTTCCATCATGTTTTGGCCCGAGTAAGAATATATAATGTGTGAAACTAAGAATATATAATGATAAACCACTACGTTTAGAAAATAAATAAATAAATTGTTATTGTTTTTTTTCTTTTTCTTTTGTAATCAATTACTGAGTTCAGAATCCATGTAGTGTCCAGTGTCCCACAACTACTACTAGTGGCTGGTTTCCCGCTACTGCTCTTGTTGAGCTAGGAACAAAAAGTCCATATAGCCCAATTTAGAAATGAGTGAAGAGTGATATTTTGGTTTGCATTAATTTGATCGCTTAGTCTGACTGTGTAATTTTTATTTATAAACTGAAGTACTTTTGCTATTGATAACAACCTCTTTTCGTGAGCTATGGATGATTAATGAACTTTTGTATACTAAAAGTTCTTGCCTTGTTTTGGTAGGTGCTCTTTTTTTGGTTAAAGGATATCGAAGTATTAAAAAGTAACTGCTATATCATCGTTCCTATCTTCTTCTGAATTAAATAAAAGGTTGGATGAAGAAGGAACGAAGTCAAAGAAATTACAAAACTATGCTTGTGCAGCAAGATTATGAGCTGCACGATTGGCTGTCCCGTACTTTAATAGTTGTCTGGCTTCTTCAACAGGACTGATTTTCCAGTTTGGAATTTAAGATTGATATAGTAGGAGGTTAATGAACACTTCAGCATCCCTTCTAACACAACACATTGGTTCGGATGCTTCATTGGTTCATATGCTTCAAGGCATTACCAATCGCCAAAAATAGAGTTGTAAGATATTGTTTTGGTAGGCACTCAGATCTTATGAAGTTGGCCTTAATTAAGAATACCTACACATTGGCCTGGGGTTGTCATGAATTAAGATGTCACTCTTCTGAACAAGTTACTGAGACATATACCATTGGTAAAATTATCGTCACAGATTTTGTCCACAATTTTGGCGTCATCCGGGGGACCAATCAATCGCTCGTCACAGATCCCATGGCACGAATCTCCGAACACCCTAATCCGCATGAGCAAATCAACCTGATGAACCTCGATGGCTAAACAGATTTGGAGTCTTCCTCCATACAAACCCCACGAGCTGCATCTTGCCAAGCTGCGGAGGATCGTGGCAAAGCTATAACCGCTTCTCCTACTAAGACGCCAACTCTAGCGATGAATTCGCCTCAATGCAAGGAGCCCCTTCAGTTCGCCAACCCATCTGAAAGCCGCATACCGGCAGGGACTACCATCAAGGGCACGTTTGCGCCACAAGAAATTACAGCTGAGCAGCCCGACCTGCTCGCCAATATTCAGGCTGTGCAGAAGTCCATCTAACAACTACAAGCCTCTATTGAGCATATGCCTCCATCTACTACTTATCCTCCAAAAGCGCCTTGGGCACGGCGAATTACTGCCGCCAATAGGCAATCCCTCCTCAGATGCCTTACATTCCCTCCACGGCTCCACATGAAGGTTCTCAGACCCACCATCTAGAGGCAAATAAGGATGACCAGAAACACGACGAGGCCAACAACGCCGCCTAGGACGAGGAGCGTCATAATCCCAGGCATGCCAAGTTGAATGAAAGCTAATACGAGGCACATTCGGCTCGTCAACAACCTTATGACCGCTCCCATGATGATAACAGAAAAAAGAAAATAGCAACAAAGAAGTGGTGGACATCTGTAAGAAATGCTCCAACGCCATGTAAAACATTGGAAGGCTAGCTGGATGTCTTCCATTGATACTATGAACTACTTGTGTAGTGTGGTGACATAAAAATCACATGATTCTCACTAATATAATAAAGTAGAATAACAAAATCACTTGAGAGTACTTCGATTGGCAGCTTGGGACTTACATCCGTTACAATGGAGTGATCTCTGCAGGCTAGTTAGAGCTTTGTTCATATTTTAAATTCAAAACATGAACCAGTACATATATAATGAAAGAAACCCCTACGGTCATGTCTAGAATTACGTTGTAGAGCTCATTATGGCCTGAATAATGAACCAAACCCCCCCCCCCCCCCCCCCCCTTTGTTACGGCACTAACTATACTGTGAACCGAACGAAACTCAAGAGTACGTCTCTTATACTGAGCTATATGGTTGTAAACGTGTACGGATAGTATATGCACTTTTGAACGCTATCCATTTAAGGTCAACCAGCTCAAGCAAGTCTTGATATTGCCGGTGGACTTTGCCAAATCCAACTGGGTGATTGTGGCTGGCTGATGCAAGTGGGTATATGAGGATAAGATCTTGAGCCACGTAAATACTCTCTACGCAAATTGTATCCAGTCAACGGTTCCAATGAACCTGCAGCTTACCCGGTGGCTCGTTGACCCGCCCGACATAATGGCCAACGTTCCTTTACGCAAGAATTTGCGGCAAAAAATGTGGCATTTCAGTATAAAGGATTTAGGGTTCGTTAATGATTGTCATCAAAAGTTTTAACGAAATAAACAACTTAAAAATAATTTTGTTTAGCTCTATTTTGAAACGGTTTTGTCTACGATACTTTTTTTTTTCCTTCCAGATAGTTCTATTACTAGTTTCTGAACTAGCTATATTTCGAAATCGTACACTACGTTGGAAAAAATAATAAATATCATATCATCAGGACTAGCTATATTTTGCAATCGGCATTGCCATCCTTAAAAGAAGTTCAAATGACCTATCAACTAGTAAGCTTTTATATATTCTAAAAGGTACGACTACTTCAAAAGTTTTTTTTGCTGATTAGTATTTATGTAGTATAAATTTGTTCGTCGTCACAACAGTTGTGAAATATATTGAAGGTTTTTTAGTTTATTAGAGGTGGCTTGAGCCTGTTAGAGGCCATTTGAGATTGATTCTGAAAAACAGATTTCAGCTTAAATCTGAATCAGTTTTTAAAATCAGATTTAATCTACGTTAAGCATAATCAGTTTGTTGTTTGTCAAAATTAGCTGTGAACTAGCTTAAAGTTATAAAAGGTGTTTGGGTATAAAGTGAATAAATCAGTTTTGATATGCCAAAATGACCATAAAGAATACTACATAAATAAAGTTTCTAATATCCATTTAGTGAAGTAATGTTAACGTAACTTTCATTTCAAAATAACTACAATATACGAAAAAATTATTGAAGAAACTATTTTCAACCACCTACAAAAGTTGTCACTTATTATTTTGAATTAAAGGTAGAAGATCGTACAGAGATGGTGGGGAGGAAAAAGGCGGTTGTTGATGAATTGTTTTGCTCCCTCTCTCTGAATATAACTCCAGAAGCTAATTAAAAGTTACACCCAATAATTAGTTAAAAGGGTATGAAATGTCTTTTTGGTAAAAAAAGCATGGGGATATGATGGTAAATTATAAGGTCAAACCTGATTATGAAAAAAAGTAATTATTTCATAATCCTCACTTTTCAAGATTATGGATTTAATAAGTTTTTAGCCTTTTTAGCGAGATTAAATCTCTAAATCTCTTTTGCCAAACACTCTCAAACCAGATTTAATTTTGATTAATCAGGTTTGACCATCGCAAAATCAATCACAAACACCCTCTTAGATGGTTCACGAGAAGAAATTCGAGTTTTTGTTCTAAATAATCCTTTTTTATTACTTAATTATTCCTCTACCTCATTTTCAACCTTATTTACCTATCTAACCCACTTTTGAAAATTTCGATTTCAAACAGAGATTTCAAGTTAAGAAAACGTGGTTCCAAACCACGTTTTCAAGCAAACGTTACTATGAAATCTCTGTTAGAAACCAAGATTTCTTTCAATTTTGTTTAAATTAGACAAATATATTGAAAACGTGGTTTGGAACCACGTTTTCTTCAGTTGAAATCTCTGTTTGAAACCGAGATTTTCAAAAGTGGATTAGATAGGTAAATAAGATTGAAAATGGAGTAGATGAGTAATTAAGTAATAAAAAAAGATTCTTTATGGCAAAAACTCGAAGAAATTCAATTAGCACCATTGATGGATCGTTTTTATTAGCATAAGGTCTATCCTTGGCACAACCACAACTTTATTGTTTATTTTCTAGTGGCCGACGCTAGAGTCGACCTTCTCAGAAAAAGAATATCTTAGAGTGAACCAGACCATGTCTTAGCTCTAGTTGTCAGCTCCAGTTGTCAGAGACTCAAATTGGACGGGCCAACTTTTTGTTCTTCATGATTTTTCTTTTATTTTCAGTAATGGACGTCAATAAATCTCATAACTTCAATCTTGAGTGCTATAAATGAGAGAAGAAATGAACTTCAAGAATCAGTAAGAGAGAGAGGCGGAGAGACATACATACATAGCCAGACAGCATGGACTACACTCACCGCCAAACTGCTAAGCAAATCAAACACCCGTTTGATCAGTACCATCTTCTCTATCTCGTCCCAGTACCATCATGCTATCACTGTAACGCCTGTAGGAGGATGGTCAATGGCTTAGCCTACCGTTGCTCAGTTTGCAACATTGACATCCATAAAAAATGCGTGTTAATTCCATCGCAACCCTCTCACCAACCTCATTACGGTCGAAACGCGAGGCCAAAAGTTCATCTACCAGTTCCTCCTTCTAGGTCTCGACGACCACCTGGTTCAAGCTCTGCAGGATTTCCAACTCCAGTTTCACGGCCTCCTATGCAGAAGCCCACGCGTAACCATGTCGGCCAAAAAGCCAGGCCAGGTGCTCAAAGAAACGTCAATGTCCAATCCAACAATTACAACTACTCGGTCTCAAATTCTTCCAGGCCTGCTACGCATCATTTTACCTCAAACAGTGCGGCACGTAACTCTAATAGTGGTAGTCATGGATTTCAACAGAAAAACGTGGTTCTGAACCAGACGCACTTAGGGGTGGCTAATGATTTCGGTCATGTAGCAGGTCGGTCTCAGAACCAAGGTTCAGCGCTTGCTGGACATGGAGGTAGGACTAATTCGCACGCATCAACCAAGAGTGGCAGTGGTAGCGGCGGCGGCTATGGTTATGAGTAGAGTAACGATGACTACGAGTATTCTGGTAACTACAGTCGTGGTAATGATACAGATACATACAATCAAGGTGGTGCTTATGATGAAGGTGAGACCTTCGGTTTTAGTGAGCTCAATATTGGTGATAATGGTGATTCTTGTAACTACAATGATGGCAATGACAGGGATAACGATCCTGAAAATAGTTGCAATGGCAGTGATGATAGGAATGGCGAATATGGTGATCAAGATGATTATGGTAATTCTACTTACTGCGGTAACGATGGTTATTACAATGATGGTGATTATGGTGGTGGTGATGGTGATTGTGGCAATAATATGGTGACTATAGCAATAACAACGACCAATATGATGATTCTTATAACTAGTATTATACCGTTAGAACTGTATGATAATAACATACAAACTAAGAAGTCTTAAGTCGGAAGTCTTCCCCATACAACCTATGATGAGAACTGACGACGACTCTGGAACACAAGAAGTCTTTAGGTTTGCAAGCCACTTTGTTGTGTCGTAATTCTCTTGTTTCGGTTCGGCTAGGATCTTTGTTCTTCTGGTATCCAATGGATTTTGTAAGGTTTCTTTTCAGTGGCTTAATAAGCTACGCCTAAGGGAGCTGTTTGCCTGTTTTAATTTTGTGGTTAGCTTTACTCGGTTTCCTAGCCAAGATAAAAGGTGCAAGACAAGTTTAAGCCTGTCGCAGTTATTCCTCGGGTGACGAGGTTTCTGAGTTTGCTTTTTCAGTTGCTAATAACAAATCTCTCGTAACTTTACCCCTGATGCCTATCATATCCTTGGTTAATATATAGCTGCCTTATAGGAAACTTATGTTCAGCAAAAGGAACAACATATTCAATTGCATTAATTAATCCCTTTTGCTTGTCACTCAAAAGGGTCTATCCACTGCCATTTGTTATCTCCAAGTGCCTAACTAGCTGTTTCAAAAACCATTCTCGTGATACGGTATTCTCACCCTCTATCATAGCATAAGCTATATGATACATGGAATAATTAACATATATCTCAACAACTGTCAGAATTTCCCCAACAGTAATGCTCTTCAAATGGCATCCGTGTAACACTATATGAATAGCCTACACTGCTCTGGAAATCTCTTTTTCAGTCCCCCAAGGCATAAGTAGATCATCTCAAAATAGGCTGCCCTCCACTATTATCTACCTGGGTTTCCACTGTAGAATTAAGTTTTTTTTTTCCTCTAGAAGTGTGCTTTCTAAACCTGTATTATGGAAATGGTTGTCTTCCAAGCTCTGTAAGCTTGATTCAGAAACACCTCCAACAAAGTCTGCTTGGAAATGTTTTACAAATGAAGAGTGTGACCAGTCTAGAGTAACCCTAAACTTGTCAACATAATTTTTTCTTGGAGTTCAAATGTAGTGATGGTCAAAACTACTTACACAATTGGGCTCTATTTGCACTAACTTTACCTACAAGTTGTATCATTCTTCTTTAGAGTCATTCACAAACAATGGGCCCTTTTTTTACAAGCAGCTTTAATCTGCTCCTCTTCTCTCTTCCGGAAACACGAGACCTTTCTATCTTTCACACTATGTATCCATACAGTCTTTTTGAATTCATTCTTGCTACCAAACAAAGTTCCTACATCAAAGTCTGGATATTTGAAATGTTTAGCATCTGTAAAATCGAAACTTGAGTTATCAAACACCTTATAATTTGGGGGCCAATTATCCTCATCTTAATCATGCAAACACCAATACCAGTAGGGTCAATCTCCAATACATCAAAGTTTCTTTTTCCCGGCTCATTCTCCTTAGGTACACTTCCTACTTCAGAACTTTAAACAGAAGTATCAATGTTCCCATTATACATTGCATCATTTATCATCATCAGTACTATAATCACTATCATGGAATTCAGAACCACTGTCATTGTCATCCGGAACATGGTCCTCATCCAACCCGCTATAATCCAAATCAGCCATATCTTCACGCAACTCAACATTTTCAACACCTATTTCCACCATATCCCCATTCAACCCAGCTATGTCTTCATGCAAATCAACGATGTCCTCAAAATCATCTGTATGAAGTCCAACCCCATGCACCCTTTCACTTGGGTCACCCACTTTTAGCCTATCTACCCCATGAGGGTGTTGATTGTTGTCAACACCCTGAGCTTATTGGCTAGACGGCTGTTCAAGAACTTCTTAAGCCAATTCAAGTACCCACAATGGTCCACATGCACTAGAACCATTCCACTACCTGGTGGGTCATCAGTAGTGCACATGTTATAGGCATACTTATCACCTTACAAAATCTGTATGCCATCCTCAAAGCCACAGTTACATTGAAGTTAATATGCACTTACATATGAGTGAATTCCTACTTTTAACATTTGATGAACCACAATAATTGATATCTCGTCATGGAGTTAGAGTTCATATTAACAATTTTCTTTTGCAAGCCAGTTGTAATTTATATATTTGATGGTCAAAACTCCTTACAAAATTGAGTTCCTTCCACACAATCTTTATCTGCTAGGTTGTTTCATTCTGCTTTAGAGTCATACACAAGCAATGGGCCCCCTTTTTTACACACAGCCTTAATCTGCTACTCTTCACTCTTCGTAAAACATGAGACCTTTCTCTTTCACATGATATAGCTAAATATATCCGCCCAACCAACTGTTGACACGTGGCGTAATCAATTCTGAGTGGGCTAACAGACTCATATCGGATAAACTTCAGAGGACAGATAGAGATTGGTTAGGACTCATGCACTAATAGAAGAGTCCTGGTATGACTCTTCTACAAAAGGATCAATCAGAATAGAGTTCTAAAGAAGAAGGAAGTCTGGAAGAGGTTTATATATAGGGCGAATCCTCAGGTACACAGACAGGTTCACACACACAAACACCCAGTTCATTTTCGATTATTCAGACTCCTACCCTAGTAGCGACGTTCTGACTTTAGCATCGGAGCATCCTCCACCGGAACATCCCGGTGGTCACTTCGTGTTTTGTTTTGCAGGTGCATTTCCTAGCCGTGGTCTCGATCAATATTCAAGCAGTAACATTTTGGCGCCATCCGTGGGACCGAGAGAGAACATGGCTAGACAATCATCTTCAAATAACACTCCGGTCAGTCGCTCCGCC
The DNA here is from genome assembly GCA_033065855.1 of Escallonia rubra. Classification (NCBI taxonomy): domain Eukaryota; kingdom Viridiplantae; phylum Streptophyta; class Magnoliopsida; order Escalloniales; family Escalloniaceae; genus Escallonia; species Escallonia rubra. Next base: position 8,362 of record JAVXUO010003118.1, on the reverse strand, counting down.
CAGAATAGGCGAACAAGATCAAGCGGCTCCCGCCGAAGAGGGCGACAGTCAACACCTTCCCAACGATATTCCAGTAATGACTGCATTAACGTGACTTCAGTCACCCCAAGAATGACTGAAAGCTCCCAGGGGACTCGTTCTCTGACCCCACCTTTAAAAAGAGGAGACCTGCGTCATCGCCTAACCCGGAGGCTGTTTGACACTCCAAATGCTGAGCTGACCAGAGAAATTCATGAACTTAAGGACGTGGTAACCACTCTACAGAAGCAGCTCGAAAGGGTGGTCCCCACAACTTCTGCTAATCATACACATCTCGATCCGAGCGACCTCCGTCTCAGACTGACCTCAAGGTCCAGTTATGGGAGAAAGAATAGATCAGAGACGGATCCTGACTATCAGCCAGGGCAAGAAAGTGAGAAACATGTTACCAGAAGTGGTTCACGTTTTCGACGTGAGGAGTCACTTGAGGACAGCACAAACTCGCCTCCTGTAGTAGGCAGTGAAAATCTAGGTCGAAGATGCGCGGTCCAAAGGCACTGTCCTCAAGGACAGATCCATACATCCACATGGAAAGCACGCCCACAAGGGCGACCTTGTCACAAAGCCATCTCCAAATCCTCCCCAGAGGATTCTGCTCCCCCAAGGGAAGATTCTGGATACCCCCTATCCAAAAGTATAGAGAAGGCGAAGCTTCCTCCAAATTTTCGGATGCCACAGTGCGACCTATATGATGGAAGCGGAGATCCGGGAGAGCATGTCTATCAATTTCAAACGAATATGTTACTCCTCCAGGCCTCAGATGCTGTCATGTGCCGAGCATTCCCAACTACTTTGAGGAAAGCAGCACATGCATGGTTCAAGTCCCTACGACCCAGGTCCATCCATTCCTTCAACCAGCTATCAGACTTGTTCCAAAAACACTTTGTGAGCAGCCAAACTCGGAGAAAGAACTCAGTCAGTCTCCTCAACGTGGTCCAAGAAAGAAATGAATCCTTGTCACGATATTTGGGACGTTTCAATGCGGCAACTTTGGAAATAGATAACCTGGATGAATCAGTAAAGTACACGGCTTTTATGCGAGGGCTTCGCCCTACGTCCAAATTCGCGTTTGCAGTAAATAAGAGTCCTCCAGGCAACATGAGCGCCTTGCTGGATAAAGCCAATAAGTATATCCAGGCTGAAGAATATTTGGAGACCCACAATGGACAGCGAGGAGACAATGGACAGCGAGGAGACAATGGACATGATCAAGACAAGAGAATTCGCGAAGTTAGTCCAAGAGTTGGGCAGGGTTCTAAGCGATCAAGAAAGGATGAAAGGCGTCCCAAAGAAATGTTAGACATGAAGAATTTGACATCATTAACTGCAAGGCCATCTCAGATCCTGCATGAAATAAAAGATAAGGAGATTCTGGAAAGGCCAGAGAAGATGAGGTCGCCGCCCAGCAAGAGAGATAGAAACTTGTGGTGCCGTTACCACAATGATCATGGTCACACCACCGACAATTGTGAATCGCTCAAGCGTGCAATTGAAGCCCTTATCAAACGCGGACATTTGCGTGGATATGTCAATAGAAGGAATGAAAAGAGGGAAGTCACTCCCTTAGGGGGAAAAGAAGATGTGCAAGAGAATGCGGGAGTCATAAATACCATCTCGGGGGGAATAGCCGCAGGAGGCTCTTCTGGACAAGGAAGAAAAGCCTACGCAAGGGAAATCTTCACAACTATGGGACCATCGACCAAAAAGCAGAAGATTGAACCAGCCCCCACAATATCCTTCTCCGATAACGACGTGGGTAATACTAGAATACCCCATGATGACCCTCTAGTTATCACACTCCGAGTGGGAAACTTCGACATGAAAAGGATTCTCGTTGACAATGGGAGCTCGGCGGAAATACTTTTCTACGAAGCTTTCCAAAAGATGAATATACCAGCTGACCGATTACGGAGGGTTGAAGCGCCCCTCTACGGCTTCTCTAACCATCCGGTTGCTTGCGAGGGAATTATTGCATTACCCGTCATTGTGGGAGACCCTCCAACCAAAGCAAAGTTGATGCTGGATTTCGTAGTAGTACGCATCCCTTCGGCCTATAATGCAATTTTGGGCCGAACAGCATTAAACCAATTAAAAGCTGTGGTGTCTACGTACCACATGAAGATGAAATTCCCCACGGAGAATGGAGTCGGGGAAGTCAAGGGCGATCAAGTGGTGGCTCGGCAGTGCTACATGGCATCATGCCGAAATAGAGCCAATGAAACCCTCATGATAGAAGATCTGAGGGATGAGACAAAAATCGAAAGAGGTAAGCCCGCTGAAGACCTCACTCATATTGAGCTATATCCGGGAATTCAAGAAAAGACAGTGAGAATAGGAACCGGTCTATCAGACAGCCTCAAGCTCAAGCTTGTGGATTTGTTAAGAAGCTATGCAGATATCTTTGCGTGGACGGCATCCGATATGCCTGGGATTGATCCTGAGGTGATCACCCACAAATTGAACGTTGACCCTGGTAAGAAGCCAGTCAAGCAAAAGAAGAGGACATTCGCTCCCGAGAGACAAGTTAAAATCGAGGAGGAAGTTGAAAAATTGTTGGCAGCCGGATTCATTGAAGATATATCATACCCAGATTGGATCGCCAACGTCGTGATGGTACCCAAGTCGAGCGACCGGTGGCGAATATGCATTGATTTCACGGACCTCAACAAGGCCTGCCCAAAGGACAGTTACCCGTTACCACGTATTGATATTTTGATTGATGCTACCTCGGGTCATAAATTGTTGAGTTTTATGGATGCATACTCAGGATACAATCAGATAAAGATGTGTGTAGATGACATCCCCAAAACTTCCTTCATTACAGAACGTGGGCTGTACTGTTACAAAGTCATGCCTTTCGGACTCAAGAATGCGGGGGCAACTTATCAGCGCCTTGTTAACATGATCTTCCATGATTTAATTGGGAAAAATATGGAGGTGTACGTGGATGACATGCTAGTCAAGAGTGAGGAAGCCGAAGCTCATGTGGAGGACCTCAAGGAAACCTTCAACATCCTAAGGGCCTATAACATGAAACTAAACCCGCTCAAGTGTGCGTTTGGTGTAGTGTCAGGGAAATTCTTAGGATTCATGGTATCGCAGCGGGGTATAGAAGCAAACCCAGAGAAGATAGGCGCTATTCATGCCATGAAGTCGCCTAAGACAATTAAGCAGGTCCAGGAGCTTACAGGAAGAGTGGCGGCTTTGGGAAGGTTCATGTCCAAGTCCGCCGAAAAATGCCTCCCCTTTTTCAAAGCTATCAGGAAGGCAAGGGACTTCGAGTGGACTGAAGAATGCCAGAGATCGTTTGAAGAATTGAAGCAATACTTGTCGTCCCCGCCGCTCCTTACCAAACCGGTTACTGGGGAAAACTTATTCTTATACCTGTCGGTTAGTGAGGTAGCGATAAGCACGGTCTTAATCCGAGAGGAAGATGGCAAGCAAAGACCTGTTTACTACGTAAGCAAGGTCCTACAAGACGTAGAAACCAGGTACCCCCGAATAGATAAGGTTGCCCTAGCTCTTATCATATCGGCGAGGAAATTGAGACCATATTTTCAGTCACACACCATCATCGTGTTGACTGACCAGCCATTGAGCAAAGTTCTACAAAATCCTGATGCGTCGGGGAGACTAGTAAACTGGTCCGTGGAACTAGGCGAGTTCGATATTCGGTATCAACCCCGTACAGCAATTAAGGCTCAAGCCTTATCAGATTTTGTTGTCGAATGCACAATACCAGTGAACCCCCCGAATCTGGTCCTTTCAGAAGTTTCGGATCCTTGGCTCCTTTATGTTGATGGCTCTTCCAAGGTGGGAAGTAGCGGAGCCGGGCTTATATTAATCAGCCCCGAAAAGTTTGTGATCGAGTACGCCCTTCGCTTCAATTTCCAGGCATCAAACAATGAAGCTGAATACGAGGCACTCCTAGCGGGAATAAGGTTGGCACACTCTCAAAGTTGATTCTCTTTCCGTCCGCAGTGATTCTCAATTAATTGTGAACCATATCTCGGGAGAATATGGGGCAAAAGATGAGAGAATGGCCCAGTACCTCCAAGCTGTGAAAACGGAAGCCGCTTTGTTCAAAAATTTCGCCATCCGCCACATACCACGAGACCAAAATGCCCAAGCAGACTCGCTGTCAAGACTGACCTCCGAAGACATTGCGGAATTAAATAGAGCGGTATACATTGAGTTCCTCCAAGAAAGAAGTATCCAGATCTCAAAGGAGGTCAATGTGATAGAAGAGGAACCTTGCTGGATGGACCCAATTATTCAGTACCTTGTCTCAGGAATATTACCGTCAGAAAGAAGCAGAGCTCGCAATTTACGTGCTAAAGCTGTTCGGTTTGCCGTGGTGGACGGGGTACTGTATAAAAAGTCTTTCAGTCTGCCATACCTAAAGTGCTTAAGCCCTAGAGAAGCAGATTATGCGTTACAGGAAGTCCACGAAGGGATTTGCGGACAACACTTGGGGGGAAGAAACCTGGCCCACAAAATCTTGCGGCAAGGTTATTATTGGCCAGGTATGCAGAAAGAAGCGATCAAATTTACAAAAAAGTGTGATCGTTGTCAAAAATTTGCTCCGCTGACGCACACGCCGGCAGCACCACTTAGCATCTTGACTTCCCCAATTCCATTTGCGAAGTGGGGAATGGATATTTTGGGCCCATTCCCGGTGGCCACTGGACAAAGGCGTTTTGTGATAGTCGCCATCGACTACTTCACGAAATGGGCTGAGGCCGAATCATTGGCCACTATAACAGCATCGAAATGCGAAGAGTTCTTCTGGAAGAACGTTGTTTGCCGCTTTGGGGTGCCGAAGATCCTAATCACAGATAACGGAAAGCAATTTGACAATTCCAACTTTCGAAGATTTTGTGAAGGTCTCTCTATTGATCTCCGTTTTACATCGGTTGCTCACCCCCAATCCAATGGGCAGACAGAGAACATGAATCGTTCAATTCTTCAAGGGTTGAAAAGAAAGTTGGATGATGCAAAGGGGGCATGGGTTGATGAGCTTCCTAAAGTACTTTGGGCATACCGCACAACACCTCATTCTGTGACAGGTGAAACACCATTCCTTTTATCTTTTGGTACAGAGGCGCTGCTACCAGTAGAAGTGGGCCTCCCCACGGTCCGAGTGTTACACTTCTCTGAAAAAGAAAATGAAGAGAATCTCAGAGGAAACCTAGACCTATTAGATGATGCGCGAGCTCAAGCTTTAGATCGTATGATATCAACGAAACAGCGGGTTGCGAGATTCTATAATCGAAAGGTCCGAGTAAGGATGTTCAGAGTTGGTGATCTTGTCCTCAGAAAACTGGAAGTTTCAAACCCAAAGGCTGCTGTGGGGAAACTGTCCCCAAATTGGGAGGGACCTTATAAGATATCAAAAGTGCTCAGGCTAGGCGCTTATTCACTGGAAACACTTTCAGGGGAAGCGATCCCGCGAACATGGAATGCTGATAACTTGAGGAAATACTACCAGTAAATTCTCAAGGAAAAGCGAAGACATTCTTCTTATTATTTTTGGGGGAAGTAGCATAAAAGCATAGTTGGATGTAAAGAAGAAGTGTCTCAGTTATAATGAAATTCAACAAAAGTTTGAAGTTTGAAGCATTTCATTTCATCTATTTATACATCTTCATTCCTGTGAGAAAGACCAGTTGCTTACATTAGCATATCAATTTCTGGCCACTTTAACTAATGATATGTATGTTCTCAAGAACGACAGACATCTAATATCCGAGCAGACTGCCCGAACAGACTGCTCGTTTACGGAAAACAGCGAATGTTGCCCAAGCAAAATATCACCCAGTGATAAGGTATGACACAAGTTTTACCTAACACGGTCTAGCTTTAGTTCTAGCCCGAGAAACGGCAAAACCAAGTGGGAGTTCGTCGTCCTACCCTGTTTTGTTAATTCGAAACTTGGCCGAGCGTGAGTGCGAGGCTTCTTTGCCAGCCCTTAGCCGACGATAAGGGTTCGCGTCAAAGTAAAACACAAGCATGATGTGGTTAGCTCAAGTTAAAGAACACACTTGTACAAAACTAACACCCTCCACAGGAGTGGTGACCATCCCTCAAAGGGACAGTCAAACATTTGGCAAATGCAACCATTTGCATGCACAGCTCTATGTCCTTTTTCTAGAAAGTTTAACGTGGAGTACATCACCCCAAATGGACAAGTTAAGACCCAAGTCTTTACCGAACACGGTCCAGTAAAGGTTTTAGACAAAAACAAAATCAAAACAAAGGACGATACATTCACAACGCGAGTATGCAAAAGTAAAACCCCTTTATGTGACAGGGAAAACGTTTCAAGTGCAAAGGCTTCGTAGGCCAAAACATAGACATGAATTACAAAGCTGATGAGATGAAAACAAAAAATGTCCTAAGACGGAGGAGCATTCCCGGATCGGACACTTTTCTCCCCAGGAGAAACAACATCTCCAACTTCAACAGGTGCAGCAGTCTCGCCCGATGGAGAATCGAAACTGGGCACCACAATGTCGTCCAAGAAAATGTTTGGAAATTTGGCTGTTGTTAGCTCTTTGGCTTTCTGAAAGCCCTCTTGAAAAATGGAGAGCCCATCTTCTGTCCGTCTCCGGAGCCATTCGTCGCCAGCAGTACCATCAAGGAAGGCGTGGATGGCTTTATTACCAATTTCGGCCTTCTCCTGCTTCAGCTTCTCACATCTTCTTTCAAAACGCCCGGCCTTGTTAAGCAGATCAGCATTCTCCATCTTTAGGGCCTTGACCTCCTTGTCAAGTTTCTCAGCTTTGGCTTCGGCAGCTCTCTTGTCAGTTTCTGCGTTACGAGCCACATCCATCGCCATGGAAAACCTTTCCTGCATCTGGCTGCTATAGCAGTAAGCCTGAAGATAAGAGAGAGATAAAGACAGAGTATGTATCAGAAGTGCACGAAGAGCTTAAATAACAAGACGCGAGATGAAAAAGAAATGAAGTCCTTACGTTGTAAGCAGCTTGGACGTGCGCCATAGCGAAGGCTTCATGAGGTTGATTCTCCAAAATCAACTTATCACTTGGCAACACCCCGTGAGCCAAATGCTGAGCAGAGACATTTGCATGAGGCATTCCTGAATCACCTCTCTTGATGGTCCATCGAGGACGAAAAATGGGATCCTTGTCGATAGGGATATCTTCAACCACCAAAGGAGACACCGGAGGAGTAGGTGCGCGTAGCCGTTTCACAAGAGGGGAAGAACCTTCCCCCGCACCTTCTTTCCTTTTCCCTTTCGATGCCCTTTGCATCAATCCCATAAAATCACGTTTTGCACCCTCTTCTTTGCCAGCCATTTCTGTAAGATAGAAAGAGAGACCGTGTTAGATAACTTGTACGTAAAAAGAAAGGACATAAGAATACAAACACGGCATTGGACTCTACCTAGACTTGGAGTACTAGAAGATGATGTTCCTATCACCAGTTCTTGAGTCTTAGACTTCGAGACAATTCGAGGTTCTAAAACTGGAGTTGGAGGAACGGGCATAGCAGGGGCAGGAGGAATAAGCCCCGCATGCCGCATCTCTTGTTCTGTAAGGGGTTCGTCAATATTGAGAGCGCCCCTCCTCTTTATATGATCAAGCAGCTTCTTCGTCATAGCGTTGGGAGCCAGAAAGCCTTTCTTTTCATAATCTTTACAGAAAGCATTCCACTTTCTTGGGAACTCCCATTTGCCGCTTGGCCGCTGAATGAAGAAGTATCGGGAGTGCCAACCTTTGTTAGATTTGGGACCCCCCTTGATCACCCTGATCCGGTTATGGATGTAATACCAGCCATCGCACTTGGCCACATTCTTTATAAAGCATACCTCAAGGTATAATCTCATGAAGTCATGGACCGTCACTGGATACCCTGAGGTCTGCACAAGATAAATTAAGCCAACTAGTTTCCTCCACCCGTTGGGCACGAGCTGACCTGGAGCCATTTTGTAGTGGTTGAAAAAGGCGACTGCAAAGGGATGCATGGGGATTCTATAGCCAGACTTAATCTGGCCTTCATAGACACTGGTTTCCAAGTCTGTACCATAATTGGCAGGCTCTTGGATTGCGGGTACCCGAGCAGAAAAAGGAGGAGGCAAAGGATACTCTTTTAAGAGCTCGACAATGCTCTCTTTTGACATCTTATTCCTCTTTTCATCTGAGGCAAACCAAATGTCCTCGTCAAATTTGTCTTCAGCTTCATCTTTGATATCCCCAAGAGCATCATCTTTACGGGGAAATGAAGTGCTAGTTTGGGGAGCTGAAGTTCCTACTTGGCTATAGTGTGTTGAAGTTCCTACTTGTGATGACCTACTCTC
>JAVXUO010000617.1:0-66663 GCA_033065855.1 Escallonia rubra | reverse complement strand
ATGGGGGCCCCGCAAGGAAACAGCCCGGCGTACTTACGAGACGGTCGGTCATGTCAAGACATGGAGGCCTCGCCCGCAGAATGCGCTGCTGGCCTCAGCTGACACATCCAACACCCGCGCAACACAACAACAGCAACAGCACCAGCAACAACAACATCAATAATTACACTTGTTTTAAGCGTCAATTCCCGGATGGGGACCAACGCTTCGACAAACGGCGACAGCAGGAGACTCCGCCTTCCTTTCCATGTGATTTGAATACGGTAAAAGGGCTCTTGACAGAATGGGTTGCCAATGATAACAACTTCAAGTTGCCACCTGTGAGGATCCTCATCACAGACGAAGAAAGAACCAGGCCTAACTACTGCCCTTACCACCAGGCCCTTGGACACCCCCTTAAGAACTGCAATGCATTGCGAGCTATCTTCGCAAGAAAGGTCGCGACGGGCGACCTACAGCTGCGGAAGCATCACGACGTGCGGAAGAACCCGTACCCAAATCATGGCAACAACAACCGCGAGCATCAGGTGCTCATGGTTACTACCGACTACGTCGAGCCGCACGTCCCCGAAGCTTCTACGGAAGTCTCCCCTATGGTCACAACTTGTGTGCCTTCTACCCCCAGCCAGCGTCCTCAGCTGGACGAATGACGAAGATCAAAGACTTCTTTGATGAAATGGGGTTTTCACCCGCAGTGCGGACATATCTCTCGGACTGTTTGATCGAGGTCACCACCGGCCTCGGGCCCGAATGCTTTGCCGCCCAGGCCGAGCTCAAACACATCCCTTCCACCGCATTCATTTTTTTGGGCGATGACTCATCGCCAATTGAGCACCATAACCGGCCGTTGTACCTTGAGTGCACTCTTAACGGCACCGACTTTCGTCGTGCCTTGGTAGACGGCGGCGCCTCGATCAACATCATCCCCTTAACCACTTTGCAGCAGGCCGGTATACCACCAAGGAGGATCATCCGTGACCCCGTCAAAATTACTGGCTTCGGGCAAGGCCACCAGTCCACCCTTGGCCACATCACTGTCGACCTCATGGTCGGAACTGTCCGTCGTGACACTACTTTTCACGTGATAGACAGTGAATCTTCCTTCCACCTCCTGCTTGGGCGACCCTGGATTCATACCAACAAGGCTGTTCCCTCGACGTACCACCAGTGTGTGAAACTGGTGGCCGGTCCTACGGGACATGAGGTAGCGGTAACCATCCCCGCGACCAAGGCCCCTTTTGAATGTACCGAGTCTTACTTCGCCGAGGCCTCCTTCTTCACTGAGATTGCTGCCGATGGTGAGAATGCTACTCACATTCATTCCACCAAACTACCAGGTTGGGACGAGCTGTGTGGGGACAAACCCGCCAAGACCAAGTCCAAAAGAGGCAATGGAAACAAGGCATCAACCTCGACGGCGCCATCTGCTGTCCCGACCAATCCCTCGCCTTCATCCCCCAAGTCCAAGAAACACAAGTTTGAAACCACCTTCCAACGCGTCATCAAAGATGGAAGGGTGATCTACCAATTATGACGGTATCCGGGGGCTCCGGTGGGTTCGCCGCCTAACCCCATTGACCCCGACCCACCAATGGAGACAGAGTGGTGTTGTACGGCCGAGCATTGCTTGCCGGACCCTGAGCTCACCCCAGGCGCTGCCCCGCCCTGCTATGAAGACGGCCCTCGACCGCAGGCCGAAGATCTTGAAGAAATTAACCTGGCTGACCCGGACGAGGAACCTCGACTGACCTACATCGGCACGAAACTCGCCCCGGGGCGAAGAGAAGGACTGATTACTCTCCTCCGTGAATATCGCGACGTATTGGCATGGAGTTACGATGAAATGCCTGGATTGGATCCTGCCTTAGTGACGCACCATCTCAACATTGCTAACGGGTTCAGCCCTGTTCGACAGCATCCGCGAACCTTCCGCCCCGAGCTCGAACTGAAGATCAAGCAAGAAATTGAACGACTTTTACAAGCTGGTTTCATTGAACCTATCACTCATCCTATCTGGTTGGCTAATGTTGTTCCTGTGCAAAAGAAGAACGGCCAAGTCCGCATTTGTATTGATTTTCGGGATTTGAACAAGGCATGCCCCAAAGACGAGTTCCCGCTGCCCAACATCGACATGCTCACCGAGGCAGCTGCCGGACACGAAACCTTATCTTTCATGGATGGTTTCGCGGGCTACAACCAAATCCGGATGAACCCTGACGATTGTGCCAAGACAGCCTTCCGTACCCCTATGGGTAACTTCTGTTGGAAAGTCATGCCCTTCGGCCTTAAGAACGCGGGTGCAACTTATCAAAGAGCAATGACAGCAATCTTCCATGACATGATACACCGCACAGTGGAGGACTACGTCGACGATCTTATCATCAAATCTAAAAAGGAAAGTGAACATCTCACGGACCTTCGGGCAGTCTTCGATCGTTGTCGACAATACAACATGCGGATGAATCCGTTGAAATGTGCCTTTGGAGTCTCCTCCGGCAAATTCCTCGGCTTTTTGGTCAGTCGACAGGGCATTGACATTGACCCTTCTAAGGCCGCCTCCATCCAAGAGATGCCCCCTCCCAAGAGCACCAAACAGTTGAAGAGCTTCCTTGGCAAGATCTCTTACCTCCGCCGATTCATCCCTGCCTTGGCCGAACTCATCACGCCCTTCCAGCACTTGACGCGTAAGAGCGCACCGTGGAGTTGGCGTGCGCCCCAACAGCAAGCATTCGAACAGATCAAGGCGGTTCTCATGTCGCCGCAGACCATGGTCGTGCCACAACGAGGTATACCACTCTTGCTTTATTTGACCTCCACGCCCAGGTCCATAGGGGCATTGCTTGCCCAAGAGGTGGATGGGGTGGAGCGCCCGGTTTATTATCTCAGCCGATCAATCAGGGGCCCCGAAGCCAATTACTCTGAGCTCGAGAAACACTGCTTAGCCTTGGTCTACGCCTCGCAGAAATTCAGACACTACTTCTTGTCACACCAGATCACACTTGTCACCAAGGCCGATCCATTACGATACATGCTCACGCGCCCTGCCCTGTCTGGCCGGCTTACTCGCTGGTTGCTGTTATTGGCCGAGTTCGGCCTGTCCATCAAGAATCCTACAGCTTTACGGAGTCAAGCACTCGCGGACCTCTTGGCCTTCTTCCCACGCCAACAATATGAACCGACCTCGGATCAATTGCCTGGGAAAGAGACGGCTCTGACCTCTGACATTGGTGAATTGTGGACACTTGAGTTCGACGGCTCAACCACTAGCAAAGGACCCCATGGAGCTCCCCTCCGGCAAGGGGGTGCCGGCATTGTCCTTCGAAATTCAGAGGGTGTTACCACATCCCTATCCTTCAAGCTTGCATTCCCGGTGTCTAACAATGAAGCTGAGTATGAGGCACTTGTCATTGGCCTCATGCTGGCTACCAGTATGGGGGCTAAGGCATTGTGCGTGAAAGGGGACTCGAACTTGATCATGAAGCAGGCCGACGGGGAGTTCGCAGTCAAGGAGCCAGCCTTGGCACCTTATCGTGCCTTGGTGCAATACTTGGAAGGAAGATTTGGCCATATCCAGTACGAACATCATAACAGGTGCCACAACCGACATGCAGACAGCTTGGCCACGATCGCGTCAAAGATGGAGGTTGATGGTGAGCAGCGAATGCTAACCATCATCAAGAGGACGGAACCATGCACATCATTGAACCTAGTCCCGAAGGACATTACTACAGACGATTGGAGGCAACCAATTGTCGACCAACTTAAGGCGCCATCTCTTGCTACCGCATCTACCCTTGCAGATTTCTTGATGTTGGGAGACGTCTTGTACAGACGATGCCCCGGAGGCACTCTGGCCAGGTGCTTGGCACCGGAAGAAGCAAAGCACAAATTACAGTTCGGCCATCAGAAGTGTTGTGGCCTCGACGGTCCCCCTTTATACCGTCGCCTCCAGCGTATGGGTCTCTATTGGCCATCCATGGCCAAGGATGCCTCAGACATACAAGGGGACTGCCCCGAGTGTTCGTACGCACCGGACAATACTGAAGCTCTTGTCATTAACGTCGAAGGTGACTGGCGCCAGCCTTTCATCCAGTACTTATCCCACGGGGTTCTACCGCCTGACCGCAGCTCGGCACGATCTATCAAGCGCAAGTCGGTCAAGTATTTTGTGACGGAAGGAGAGTTGTTCCGCAAGGGATTTTCGGGACGCACCCTGCGATGCCTGCAGGGTGCCCAAACAGTTGAGGTGATTAACGAAGTGCACAACGGTGATTGTGGTGAGCATCAAGGCTCTCAGAAGTTGTATGCAGAGTTGCTAAGGATGGGATACTACTGGCCAACTATGGAATCTGACGCGATCTCTCATGTCCGACACTGCCAACCCTGTCAGAGACACGCCGACAGAATGCACACGCCGGCGTCCGATCTCCGCATGATCTTAGCCCCTTGGCCATTTCACTCCTGGGCTCTCGACCTCATAGGCCCCATCCACCCAACATCACGGGGTCACACTTGGATCATGGTTGCAACGGAACGTTTCACAAAGTGGGTCGAAGCCATAACTCTACGGCGAGCCACGGGAGGCGCCATCGTCAATTTCTTGTGCGACCACATCGTTTGTCGCTTTGGTATCCCCCGGTGTATCATATCTGACAACGGCACGCCATTCATCAACAGGGATGTCCGAGCTTTCATGGAAGGATACAACATCAACCACGCTACATCCACTCCTTACTACCCACAAGGGAATGGTCAAGCCGAAGCTTCTAACAAGACTCTACTGCGGGTATTATCACGAATGGTCCATGATGTAAGTGGTTCATGGTCCGAGAAGTTAAGCCTCGCACTTTGGGCTTACAGAACCTCCAAGCATACAGCAACAAAGACCACACCCTTTTCCCTTGTCTACGGGGACGAGTGTGTCGTACCAGCCGAGATTACGGTCGCATCAGCCAGACTCTCCCTAAGCAGTGGGCTTGGAGAGGAAGAAACCAGAATGACCGCCCTTGAAGGACTTGATGAAAGGAGAGCCAATGCCTTGCGCCGTATGAAGAAATACCACGAACAACTCACCAAGGCATATGGAAAGACTGTGAAGCAACGAACATTCGTCGAGGGCGACCTTGTTCTTCAAGCCGCCAAACATGTACGCGCCAACATGTCAGCCCCCAAGTTCACACCGAATTGGGAAGGACCACTTCAAGTGCATGAAGCCAGAGACAACGGCTCCTACCTCCTGCTCAACACGGAAGACGGACAAATCACGGCACCTATCAACGGCCGCTATTTGAAGAAGTTTTATGCATGACCAGCAACGGAGTGTTCCCCCAGCCTTACCCGCCCAAAGCTTAGAACATTTACACAGCATTTTTTGTATATGCACACATGTTCATGACTTGTAACGTTTGTTGTTTATTACAAATTCTTGCTTTATTCATGTAATGGCATTTTGGCCCAAAACTATCAATGCAAAGATCATTTACTCGCCTTAACTATTGTATGTAATGCACTCTTTCTTTTACACATCATTCACTAAGTCGCTTGCTATGGGCGGGGAAGGGGGAACCACAACGGGAAGTCACCACACGCAAGATATACAAGCACATCACAAGCTAAGCATCATCTCACAACAAACGCAGGTACAAAATGACCATATGACTGCTGTATCAATATCAACAAAATGCATACAGGACACAGGTTTGCAGGCCACTACGGACCAATGACTACTAGCAAAATAAAAACTACATCACATCTAATGTAAAGGAGCAAATAAGGAACCGATAGGATCGGAGGTATACGACTCCAATGTCAACCGTTGTGCTTGAAGATCAGACCACCTGCCACCCCAATCAGCTCGTTGACCCTCCGCCTCGGCCAGCCGCCTCTTTACCTCCCTAAGCTAGGCGTGCAGCCCTGTCGCCTCTTGGGTCATCGCTGTCACCTCGGCATCAAGCACACGTCTCTGACCCTGCAAGGCAACCTCCTGAGCTCCGATCAGAGTCAATCCCGCTGCCGCCTCAGCACTCTGGCCTCTCGATCTGATGTAGTTTGCTAGCCAATCCAATTGAAAGCCAAGGGCAGCTTAGGGCGTAAGCTCCGACAGGTACTGTGATATCATCGTCGGAGTCCAACTAGTGACCGATACTGCACCAAGGGTGACCAACCATTCTACAAAGGCTGTGTACATCACCCTCGAGAATGCTGCACCACGAATCAGGGCAGAGTCAGCGAATGTCTGTGGGTGCCGCTCTCTAACCATCTTCAGACGGCACGCTACTGCATCTGACAACTCCACACCCTCCCACGGGATCATGTCGGCCTGTACGACCAAGACTTTACCACGGGCCTCACCCGCCCCTGCGACGCCGCCGCCTGTCGACTGTGCATCCACTGCACCAGAATGCATCGCTAACAAAGTATCACCAGCATCCGCTACCGAACCTGACAACGCCTCCGGAACAGGCTCCGCCGTCCGTGGAACAGGTGCCTCAGGCTGTGGGGATGGATCTGCAGTAGGCATATGTGTAGCAGCAAAAACATGGTGAATGTCGGACGGAGCGTCAGGCTCCCTCACCGCCCACCAGTCCGACCCCTCGAACAAGTGAGAGCTACCAATCTGGCCACCGAATGGAGACTCAACCGCTTCGACCGGGACAGGCGACGGACTAGAATGAACGATCGGTTCCACGAGGTAGGCCGCCGCCTTCTCTGCTGCCCCTACCTCCTCAACTACCCCCCTGCCCATGGAACCAACCTCGCTGGTAACCTCACCATCCATCTGCTCTACCTCATCGACTGCCTCGACCACTACCTCCTCTACCTCGGCTACAACCTCGATATCCACAGACCCAACATCCACAATGGTTTCCGCATTTGTCTCCCTAGGCACCTCGGCATCCATGTCCTCGCCACCATCAAAGCCAACCTTGGCATCCATATCCTCCCCATCATCAAAGGCAACCTCGGCATCCTCCGCTGTCTCAGACGACTCTGCATCTATGTCATCTCCGAGCTCCTGACCAAAACGAAAAAAAAAAATTAGAGAGACTTAGCACGTGAGTAACACAATGATCATAAAAAAAATAAAAAAAAATAAATGGTAACACTAACCTCAGAATCAGAATAATCCAATGCCACACGCGGCCTCTTCGGCCTGCGACCGCTGCCTGCTGAAGGACCACCGCCACCACGCTGCGCACTCTCCATCATCCCCACTCTCACTGAGGAAAGGGGACCCTTACCGGCACCTGGTACTCTCGGCACGTGGGCTGGCGCTGGCTCGCGCACGGCAACACCTCTCCCACCACCACCTCGGGGTCTCGTGTCTCCATAACGGCTCCCCGCACCATACTCAGAAACACCAGTGACCAATGCAGTCATGCCGGACTGCTTCGCCACCTGCAGTGCCACGAGTGCCAACCCCCTGTCCCCAATGAAGACATCAACCCGCGGCCTATTGATGGTCCCTGCGCTAACCACTCAGACCACGTAGTACGCACCCTCTCCCACCAACGGGCATACCCAACTGTGACCACTCCGGTGGACAACAAACCAGGTCTCCTCCATTCGTCCGTCGGTGCCGGCCACGAACGCGCCTTCCCTAGCATGGTATACCGGAAGGCCGTGTCAACGCTCCAAGGTTGGGCATAACCACAAGGGGGCTCTAGATCATAACCAAAGGACAAGGCTAAGCGGTCTGGGCTATAGCGTGTAACATAACACCGGCTGACGGCCGGCTTCCCGCCATCATCGGTCAACACCGGAAGCCACCCGGGGAAGAAGGCCACTAGCAAGGATATCTCAACCTCTGTCAAGTCTTCTCTGTTTTGCAACCGTGAACTGATATCCCGCAAATGCATCCAGGGATGAGTCCCGTATGAAGAATCCATGGTGACGTACAGACGACTAAGGCATGCGTCTCGCACATCAAACACCTGTGATAACTCACATGAAGGCCTCTTGATGCCAACCCAAGCATAAACCCGTCCTCCCGCGTACCACTTCGATACTACCATGGATTTCCCCGGACGCGTCACTGTTCCTTTCCTCGGCGAGGGATGTACTTTCAGGTATCCCGAAGGCCTGTAGTCTACGTAGCACTCGAACAGATACCTCTGCAAGAACATCCAATCCACGTAGGTTGACATCTGATACCGCCCATACGACCTCTGCATGTCATTCGAAAACTGGTCTAGACGCGAATACAAAGTGCCTAAGTATATCGGTGCCAAACCAATGCGGTTGCCTGACGCCATCCGCACCGCCAATGGGAATACCTTCTGAGAAACACCATCCTCGGGTGCCCCCTCGAACACAAACCTATACGTACAGAAAATGAGATGCCCATCATGACCACCCACTCTAGCAAAATATGCGGTACAACACATGGCAGCATACTACATTACTTTTCTTTGTTCTTAAGCATGAATCTTGTTCTCTAAGTATAACAATCGACACACTACATATACAAAGCAATAGATATGCAGCATACGAGTAATGCAATGATAAGCATAACACAACGGCGTACCTCGAAAGAAACATGGCAAGGAAGGCCGCTAGCTCGTATCGCTCATCACTGTAAAAAGGACCCCTATGGAAGTCATCGTCCGACATCACCTTCTGCCCGGGCCGCATGACCACTGTGCCATAGAAGTGCTGAATCCACCGACTATACGTGCCTTTGCGGTTGAGCTTCGTATCCGACAGAAAAACAAGCAACGCCTTGACAGTCAGGCGCTCCTCCGCTGTCAACTTCGGTACGCGGGCATCCTCTGTCCCGTGCATCAGAAGGCCGGTCAATGTCACGACATCCAGAAGAGTCGGACCAATCTCCCCGAACTCTGTAATGAAGGTGTGCGTCTGTGAGCTCCACCTCGAAAGTAAAAGTGTGAGGCCGCTAATGTCCCTCACAGGATCAACACTCTTGTACGTCGCCTCCACTGTCGCTACTAGCCCAAGCGCCTCCAATCTCTCTCTCAAAACCCACACCCCAACATGTACGCGCACCAGAAGCCCCAACCGGCCGGCATGACACTGTGGCCCTTGAACATGACAGGTGACCACGGAATGTCCTCTCGCTCAGCCAACAAACCCGGCACATATCGCGGCGACATCACGGGAGCAACGTCGAAGCTCTGCGCACGGACATACGGTGAAGGGACCATAGGACCATCACCCATCGATGCAGAGCTCCAAGACACCGCAAACACCTCAGCAGGCACTCGTCGCGCCAACTCCCTCCACAACTCATCGGGTGGGCACCCGGGCACCGCCCCCCTCGCGGTCAGTAACACGTCGCTATGACTTGGCGTCTGATCAAAGCTCCTCACTCCATCATCAACAAAACCCAAGGGCACACCCGATGCGTCAGTCGGCACCGGTGCGTCCTCGTCGTCATCCGTCATGACGTCCCGCGGCAACTGTGAATGCCCACTCGCCCCGCCGCGGCGCCGCACACTTTGCTTTTTCCTCGGCTTCTTTCGGGCTCCTCCATCATCACCCATAACGCCAAGAGAATCCAAGTCGTGCATGGCCTGCCCGACATCGACCGCTTTCCCTTTGCTTTTTCCTCTCCTCTCCTTGTCTTCCCTCCTCTTTCTCCTTTCTTCCTCCTTTTCCTCTCCCTTTCTTCCTCCCTTTTTCTCCTTCTCTCCTCCCTCTCTTCCCCTCACTTCTACCTTCCCCCCTCCCCCCTTCCCCCTTCCCCCTCGCTACTGCCCACCCGCGCCACGCCAGGCGGCCTCGGCCCCGGTGACGCCTTGGTCTCGGCCGACCTTGGCACTCCCCCTTCCCCGTTGCCCTTTTCCTCCCTCCCCCACCATCAATGCCCTCCACTTGGCCGCCCCCTCCCCCACCATCAACGCCCCCACTCGGCCGCCCTTTGCCCCTCCATCAATGCCCTCCACTCGGCCGCCCCTTGCCCCTCCATCAATGCCCTCCACTCGGCCGCCCCCTCCCCCACCATCAATGCCCATCACTCGGCCGCCCCCTCCCCCACCATCAACGCCCCCCACTCGGCCGCCCCCTTCACCACGCTTACCCACCGCGCCATGGTCGGCCTCGGCCCCTTGGTGTGCCTCGGCCGCCGCCGAGATTCGGCCATGGCCTCTCCCACCTTGTGCTCCACCTCCTCTCCCTTGTTGCCTCCACCTAGCCTCTTGTGAAGTCCTCAACATCACCATGTGGGCCTCCAAGCCTCCCTTCTTCTTCTTCTTCCTCTCCTTCTCTTTGCCTTCTCCTCTCTCCTTTCTCTTTTTTGGCTAAGTCTTTCTTTCCCCCTCAAAAGCCTTGAAAGTTAAAGAGTTCCCACCTAACTTTCCCCCCCAAATCCATTACATCAATTCAAATTCCAAGTTTCCCCCCAAAAATCCCCAACAACTCTTTTAGCGTTCCACTTCTTATCGCCGATTTTCTTTTTCTAACGCGTTTTTTTTTATTTTGGCGAAACAACATCATTATTTCACTTTCATAATTTAACGTCACTATCAAAATTCTTCGCGCAACCCAACTTCCGAATAATAACATTTTTCACGCTATTTCTTTTTTCACGCTAACGCCAACAGACACGCCTGTTACATTTTGTCTTCCCCATTTAGTTTTTTTGTCGAGTCCACCGTTACGCTGTTCTCGTTACCGATTTATTTTCGCAAAAAAAAAAAATATCGAAAATTTCCAAATTCCAAAAAAATCCCACTCCCTCACGTTTTACTATACTATACCACCAGTTCCTCAAAATTCGACCCTCGCTTTTTTTTCAAAGACAAACACTTATGCGTACGGCGCCAGCTCGGGTTGCCCTGCGCGGACAACACACGCAGGCGGCTTATGTTCACAACCTATTCTGGTCATACCCAAGGGCCCAATATGGGTTCCATTTCACACGAACACGTCGACATTGTCAACGGTCAATTTTCCAACGCATCAAACCGATCAGCGCCCGCGCGCCCAAGACACGTGCGCGACTTAGACATCTTATTTTCGCGTCGACGTCACTAAAACGCTAGCACGTTCGTAATGCCAAGACCATCCGAACACCTTTTCATCAAAAACATCGGCCGACGGCACATTTGGAGAAACGGGGTCAAGGGGCAAATGGCCTTGGCCAACCCCAGGGGGTTGGCCTCGGCCTTCCCCAGGCCATAGGGGTCGGCCTCGGCCTCCTGAGGGGCTTGGCCTTGGCCACTTTCCCCTGGTCGTTCACCCCTTTCCTGCATACCCCTTTTTCGCACTTATTTCCCCTTGCATGCTCCGTACGTAACCTTGGCACCTTAATCGCTATGTGGGTACGATTCTTGGCAACGCGCTCGTCATAACGCAACTTTCGGATTTGTATTTGCCCATCAAAACACCTACCGACGGCGCGCCCGAAGTTCGCAAAAGGAGAAGTGACCTTGGGCTCCGAAAATAGAAGATGGCCAAATGGCCTTGGCCAACCCCAGGGGGTCGGCCTCGGCCTTCCCCAGGCCATAGGGGTCGGCCTCGGCCTCCTAGGGGGCTTGGCCTTGGCCACTTTCCCCCGGTGGTTCACCCATCCGCGTAACCCCTTTTTTGCACTTTTTTCGCTTCGTACGCTTTGCACATGACTTTGACATCTCGTTCGTCATGTAGGTACAATTTACGGCGACACACTCATCGTGATGCCACTTTCGGATTTGTATTTGCCCATCCAAACAACTACCGTCGCCGTGCCCGAAGTTCACCAAGGGGGGGAGTGGCCTTGGGCTCCTTCATGGGAGTTGACCATTTGGCCTTGGCCAACCCCAGGGGGTCGGCCTCGGCCTTCCCCAGGCCATAGGGGTCGGCCTCGGCCTCCTGGGGGGCTTGGCCTTGGCCACTTTCCCCCGGTGGTTCACCCCTTTTCCACATACTTACTTTCTCGAGTCTTTGCACCTCCGCGATGTTTACGGACGCTCATACATCAACTCCGTGACGTCTCTCGTCCAAACGTCCATGATCACGCACCGCTCCCACGATGCCCGTCACCCACGCCCGTCACCCAAAGTCGCACGCCACCAACGAACAACCCATCATTGGCCACCGCATGCCATCACTCCCCAACTTTGTCACTACTACATATTGCGTTCATTATCTTGTTATGACAGGTACACTTAGCTCACACCCTGTCTTTGGGACACACGACCCGCGCCCTTGTGCCATTCTCATGACAGGTGGCCCGGCACCAAATATTGCTCCACAACGTTCATCGCCGCGCCCTTACGCCATTCTCATGACAGGTGGCCCGGCACCAAATATTGCTCCGCGACGTTCGTCGCCGCGCCCTTGCGCCATTCTCATGACAGGTGCCCCGGTACCAAGTATTGCTCCGCGACGTTCGTCGCCGTGCCCTTGCGCCATTCTCATGATAGGTGCCCTAGCACCAAATATTGCTTCGCGACGATCGTCGCCGCACCACTTTCACAACACATGCCCCAGGCACCAGGTATTGTCTCGTGCTATAGGCACCGCGCTCATGCGCCACAATCATGTTGCATGCTACCGGGATGGGCTCACAACCTTATAGCCATCGCCATCTCAATCAAAGGGGGGCTTCGGCCCTCGTACCGGGATGGGCTCACAACCTTATAGCCCTCGCCGTCTCAATCAAACTGGGGGCTTCGGCCCTCTTGCCGAGATGGTCTCACAACCTGATAGCCATCACCGTCTCACTCAAAGAGGGGGCTTTGGCCCTCGTACCGGGATGGGCTCACAACCTTATAGCCATCGCCGTCTCAATCAAAGGGGGGCTTCGGCCTCGTACCGGGATGGGCTCACAACCTTATAGCCATCGCCGTCTCAATCACAAGGGGGGCTTCGGCCTTCATACCGGGATGGGCTCACAACCTCATAGCCATCGCCGTCACAGTCACGGGGGGCTCCGGCACAAGGACCCCTCGCCACGGACTCGAAGCACTGAGCTGCGACCATGTCCGCTCATGTTACTGTCGATCTTCGACACCACCAGGGCAATGACCCCCGGGTCACTCCGGGACGGGAGCAGGTCCTTGGAGGGCATCGCGCCTAGTCCGCCTGGCAGTTGGCTACAGGGGTAACCCTCACCACTGTCAGGTTATCTGCGCGTCTCTTGACGCACCTCATGGGATTCAGTAAGGGCTTGGATTGGTGGCTGGGGCAACTGGTTTACTCTGACCATGCCGTCACGGTATGGTCAGTCTTCTCAGACAGACAAAGTGACGCTGTGCAAGGCAGGCAATGCGAATTTAGGAACCAACAGTCCAACGGAGAACCGGTATTTTGGGACCCCCTGGTGACGTGTCACTCCCGGGGGACGACACGTGGCACTTTATGACATAAGCACATTGTTTTCTATAAATAGTGAACTTTACAACTCAAAAAAGGACTTCTTCTTCATTCTCACAAAAATCACTTTCTCACTCTAGAATTGGAGAGCTCTTGGATTCTAGAGAGAAACACAAAATTGGACCTAACTTAAGAGCGTAACATCAGACCCTGACTTAGACTATCGACTGCCGGCGCTGTACGTCTTAGTTTTGCCTTCACAGCATTGCCATTCCTCACGGTCTGTCTAGAAAGCCCTGCTCTCAGCCCTTACTCCGTCCTTGCTGTCTCTCACTTTGCATACTTGGAAGCTGACACGGACTGCAGCCTTTGTGGCACCTCCACGTAAGTACGAACCCACTTTCCTTGGCATCAGTATCATATCGTTTGACTGAGGGCAAACTTCAATTTACTTGTTGAATACTTCCCCAGTTCCCCAGTGTCTTTGGCAAGTTAATTTTTGCTGATTCACAGGGTGTCCTGAATGAGACACAATCAGAATATATCTGAAAGAAAGGTAGGGGGAAAAAAGAAGTTAATACTTCCGATAACCTCGCAAAAGAGGTAAGTATCTGCATGACAGATTATATTTGCGGTGCATCTAATCGCCTAGCTTAGTAAAGTTTACCTTCTTTTGATAGGCTACCCGTTTTTTATTACCAACCATTTTCTTTATGAAATATAGGTTCACAACAATTCGGGGTAAAAACTGTCATTAATACAGAAGATACAAAAATTCTGTCTTTGATAACCAACTATGTATTTATCATTCTTCTGGTCATGTAGGCAAGTGGAAGCAAGAAGTTATGGTGAATATAAGCTGAAAAAAATATTAGGATTGGTTTCTAGAGCATACTTCTTTGAAGCAGCATGCCTCTTTTCCTATGGCTAGGATGGTACCAGAAGCCCGATTTTGCATGTCTTAGTCCCTTTTCTGCATGGACTTGGTAGAGGAGACAACTTGGTCCATTTGGCCAACCTCTAGAGACCACGATAACCTGACGTGATCTCTTATAAGTTCTAGCTGCTGATATAGAAGTAGACAACGTTAATGACAAATTAAATCGTCCACTCTATTGCTGCACAAAGCTGATTGATCTCTTGTAGATGTTGAGGACTGGACTTCTGTATATGCCTGAGCTTCTACATATGCATATTTAGGTTAAGCTAGAGAACTGCAAGAAAGATAGTACTCTTGAATTGGGGTTAAAAGGATGAGCTAGGGAACAAGGACACTGTCTGGCCAGAAGGTCATCTAATATCAAGGATTACCATGCATTTTTTCCCTTGTTATTAGATGTTCTATTTCCGTTTTCTTTTCAGTTTGGCACATTTTGAGCAAAAATGCTGTCCTTTTTTTTTTTTTAACTAGCATCTTGCCAAAATGATGTCATTTAAGACTTCTACAGACATTATCACGTTAATAGACACCTCCTGCAATTACCATATTTTGCACACTCACATTGAACATTTTGGCCTAAGTATCACACAACAAAAGCAAATCACTAACAGCACGATGAGATCCATTTACATTTCCTACTGGCAAGAACATTAAACACCACTACTAGTCTATCACTTCCATTACTCACTAACTGTCCATCTTTCTGGGAATTCAACTTGATATGGGTAAAAAATACCCACCAACAGAAGGTGAAATTTGTCACCACTAGATGGCACCAAAACTGCTCTTTGATTCTTGGAGACGTGGGAGTGGCACTTGCCCACCTTTCCACTATCTCATTATGAGCAATAACTGTTAAATCCTGTTAACCTCCCACTAATTAAAGTAACTCCCCATTAAAGAAATGTAACCGACCTTTTACTACATTCCTACAAAATGGAAGTGGAAAGAGGGAAGAAGGTAAGTTCCGATTATCTAAATACTCTCTCAAATTTGCTTGCTGACCTAAGCATCGGAGACTCCTCACCAGAGCCCCTTCCAGGTTCTCGACGCGTCACCGTTTGCTCGTGTTGTGCTTTGCAGATCTGCTAGCGTGCTTGTTTGGTCCCAACCGACACTCGTTCGGTCCCGGTCAATTTTTTACCACAATATTTTGGCGCCATCCGTGGGACCGATTAGCCAAGGAGACCTAGCAAACACGTCAGCAAAGAAAATCATGGGTGTTCGTGAAAAAAATGATCAACAGCACCGGCAGTACTCCGGACGGTTAGGATACCATCGGTAGGCTTGAACGGCGTTACCACCCAACGACGCACCTACGAGGCTACCATCGATGCCGGGAAGTAGCCTCACTGCCATCATCCATTACCTGTGCACGATCATCCACGGGCAACAACATCAACAGTGCTGAAAAAATCACAACCAAGGAGCTGCCGCAGGCGACACATCCTTCTCTTGTCGCCCTTGCCTCAATTGACGCCTCAACCCACAACGGTCATTGGTGGGCATTTCCTCTGCTCACAGTTATCGTGGAGCTGCCGTAACAACAACCAATAACCAAAAAAAATAAAAAAAAGGGAAGAAAAAGAGCAGAGAGAGGAGAAGAACCGCCCCCGTATGCCACAGTCTACCATATGTCGCGCCGGGATCAGCATATTCGACCGGCGATATTGATGTCGTTGGAACCGCACAAGAACGGCTATTACCTTGCTGTTCAGGACTCCAGGGGCTAACGCCATCGGGAGAGTCAAGATCTACTCCACCGCGACCAAGGGCAGCACCACTGCCACCGTTCTACTGAGAGTCCAAAACTGCGCCATCACAATTGCTAGCTCTGCTGCGAGACCACCGACGGCAGAACCAGTTAACACCACAGCTCACCACGCCAACCGCGGACTTACTATAAATCGCAATCAATGACAATCGTGCACCGTAGCCACCGAGTGGTGTGCTTCTCCCGTTGCTCTGGCAACTTGCCGCCGTCGCGCCAGGTAGCAGTTCCACCACAGCCATTCGCCACCATCGTTGGCCCCTGTCGCATCCAATTACAGCGCCGTGACCAAACGCCGAACATACACGCCTTCAATGCCAAGAAGAAGAGTCACAACAGATCTACCATAAATTGGCCACGCCAATCACAAAGAAGATCGGCCACCGCCACGACCAGCCGGTGTCACCTGCGATACAATTAGATACATCACAACCAACTGTGGCCGGAAAACACCATAACAATAGCCACCGTAACCGCACCGTTGTTACATACTCGGATGAGACTAACGATCCCCGCTGGTTCAAGCGACCAATGTTTACAACTGCAGTCACCGTAACCGCACGCCGTGACTACCTAGCGGCGAGATGCCACCACCGCTCCGGCCCACTTGCTGTCGCCGCCAGACACACCACTCGTCACTTTTCACGCCAATGCCCCACCAATCACGACTCACCCACCGTGACAGCCTAACCACCGTATCAGCCATTGAAGACCCGCGGCCGCCATGGATTCGTTTGAGTAGGCCATTGCCGCAACTTCTCAGGCCAGCTTCCTGTCGCCGCTACCGTGCGCCACCATTGGTGGTCATTGTCGCGTCCAATTACTGTGATTGCCTAATGATGGGTTGTCACGGTCTCACCAGACGCTCCACTGCCTTGGGTCTGCACCGAACAACGCCAGGCGCAATTGAGCGGTGGCGACGACGCTTCAGTAGTGCTTTGATGGCCTGAAGGAGAAAAGCTTGAGCCACCAATTGAATAAACCAGGTGCACACTTTCCTTTTTAAGGACTTAAGTTTTTAGTCCATAAATTTGCATATTTAACTTAGAACCCACAAAGTTCTGTTTATTTGATATATGCATCATGTGTCTTAAAGCCTACACATGTGTAACCGTATTCGTCACTAAAAGCGTGTATAGACGAACTTTTAGTACACGTCATAATACACAAGGGCTATGACTTTAAGCGCTGGCATGGTTAGCATACGCTTTTGTATTGCTTAACACACATATACGTGTTTATTCAATTCGGCCTATCATCATCATATTGCTTCAATCGGCTAAACACATTCAGGTCATGCGAGTGCTATAAATTGTTACAAACCCTCACTCGCATTAGAAACACCCCTCAACTGTCTAACCGACAGGATCATTATGGTGTCACAGAGTATGATTACTTCTTTAAAAAATATGGTTGCCTTAATCAGTTCGTACACTCTCTTTCCTGATTTATTTTTACATGACATAATATGCAACGGCTATGATTCTAAGTGTCGACACGCTTAACATATGCTTGCATATTGCTTAAATACTTTAGCCTAGACCTATTCATTTTTTGGTCTAGCATTGGCCAATTGCTCCAGTTGGCGGAGTGCCTTCAGGCCATCTGAGTGCTCATAATCTTCTATTATGCATCACTCGTGTCATGCAATACGGCACATCTTACTTGTCTAACCGACACGGTAATAATGGTGTCACAACATATGATTACTATCAGTTTAGTGCTGAAATGTAGTTGCCTTTATCAGCTCATGCGATCTCTTGCTATATTTTCGCGTGACATATGTTTTCCTGTTACAAGGGTTTGTACTGCAAACCACTTCATAAGTGAAAACACAAGTTCACAGCCCTTTGTGGCTTTAGTTACGCATAAAGTTCCAGCTTTAGCATCATGCTGGCTTGACGTAACAAGTTGACTTTGACAGTACAGAGGCACACGTTACTAGCAATCTAGTAGCTCTAAGAAAATCGCATATGTACGCTGATAACATCACTAGTACATTCGGTAGCCCGGATAGCTAGTGCCTTTGCAACTGGCAAATCAAAGGCCTTACTTGCCAGAGTTTATTGCACATCCCCGGATAGCATATTGACAACTAGGGATGGCAATTTAAATCCGACCCGCGGATATCCGCCCCGCCCCGCTAGGAGCGGGTTATTTTGACTTTGACCGGGTTACGGGGCGGGTATGGTAATTTTTTTAAAAATCCGCAGCGGGTTAGGGTCGGGTATGGTTTACCGTCTAACCCGCCCCGGTATACAACCCTAAATCGTATATATAGCCTAACTTTATATATATATATATATATATATATATATATATATATCAGTCAATCTCGACCGTCCATCTAACATATATATATAGTTGCCCATAAATAGAAAAAAAACCCTAGAAGCAGCTGTTCTTTCTGCCGACTTTGCGCCACTGTCGCTACTTCCTACCCACCGTCACTGATCGGCCTCCTCACGGCTAGGGCTGTATATGAACCGAGTTCGAGCCGAACATGGGTGTGTTTGAACTCGGTTCGTTTAACTTTTGCTATGTTCGAGCTCGGCTCGTGTTCGTCAAAAGAAAAAAAATCAATGTTCGAACTCGTCTCGAGTTTGTGACTGTAAAACTCGGGCTCGACTCGCTCAGCTCTTTTAACAAAACGAGTCGAAGTCGAGTTCCAAAACTCGGCTTGTGTTCGTGTCAATTGCCAACGCATCCCTAAATTCGCAAAAAAAATCTGAACTCCTTCAATTTAATCAAACTACAATGAATCAAAACCATATTATAGAAGATACAAGATGGATGCAAAATCAAAAAAACTACAAAACAAATCTCGAAGATCTTGATTGGTTGACAATGAAAACGTAGAAACCGGCAGGTGCATGCGCCGGCGACGGTGAGATCACGAGCGTCGATGTCGATGACAGGCAACGATGGCATCGTAGAGGGGGAGAGAGGCGATGATAGCGTCGTAGAGGCGATGAGATTACCGGCATCGTAGACGACGTCCCTGTGAGCGTGTGTGGAGGGGTAGAGAAGGGCTCCGTTCTGTGATCAGTGAGGCTTGTGTGTGTTTTTGTTTGTGTGTGTGTGTGAGAGAGACGAGGGAGGGAGGCGGGGAGCAGACGGCTGCTGTGTCATGTGTGATTTGTGTGTGTTTAGGTTTAGGTTTAGGTTTTTATTTACATAGTTAGGGTTTAAGTAGGCTTCACAGATTAGGCTTTTCATATTGGGCTAATCCCTCGGGCTTGGGGTTTTGGGCTATTTGACATTAGGGCTTTCATTTTTAAGCATTAATTTAGATGGTTTTATGTAAATGTTAATTTTTTTAAATATATTTTAATTAATTTATTATTTAAATAAGCTGTTCGCGAACATGTTTGTGAACATTTAGGTGAATTCATTTTCGGCTTGTGTAATAAACGAGCTTTACAAATGTGTTCATGTTCTGTTCATTTATTATGTGAACGAACGCGAACGAGTTTTAGAGAGAACGAACCACGAGCCGTTCGTGAACAGCTCGGTTCATTTACAGCCCTACCCACGGTCACCCACCATCAATGATCGGCCCACTACCTCGACTAAACGGCGCACCAATACCTCCACCGTCCGTCCACATCCACCCTGCCACCGATCGAATAAGATACTGGCGATGGTGTAACAGCAAAGCCATGGCGGTCCAGTTTGCCAAGTGCGACTGCTGCGGATCTACAGGGGGTGCTTAACCTGTGGCCTCTGCGATGAGGCGGTGAAGGACAAGGTGGTGCGATCGGAGTGGCGAATCGTCCTTGAGATCTACATATGGGCTTTTTTTAATTCTTTCCTTTTTTGTGTGTTGAATTCTATCTTTTTAATTGTTGGTGATGAGTGATAATGTTGAGTTTGTGCCGGCTGTGCCTTGGACAGGGGATGCCGGCGGTGCTTAGAGTAATTATTATGCGTTGTTCTTCTATGGCTCAGGTTGTGGCCGCGAGTAAGGAAAGAGCAGGGCGGATCGGGGCGGGGTCGGGGTTTCAAAAGTACCTTAGGATCGGGGATGGTAATTCATTCTTTTGACCCGATGCCGGGGCGGGGTGGGGTTTCTGAATGAGCGGGGCAGGTTCGGATTTAATAAAATCTGCATCTGACCCGCCCTAATGCCATCCCTATCGACAGCATATGACACCATTTTTATTGTTCATCCGGTGATGTTTTGATACGACACATTTCAACAGATCATGGTTCCATAGCTTTATATTCTCGATCAACCATGCGAACAAGCTATGAACCTCTAGCTTTATATGTTCGTCCACCTGAGCCGACTGGCTATGTACGTAAAGTTTTGTAAGTATGCCCTACACACAATGACTAAGAAGTCATCATTGCATATATTCCTCCTTAGTCAGGGGGGCTACATATATATAAGACGATGACCACTCTCACACGGAGCCTGCACTCCCCTCATACGATGGCTAAGCAGCACAACTTGTTTGCCATTGTTCAGGTTGTGCGAAAATCCGTTGAGCAGTTGCAATCCTCGGTCAATCGTCCTTCTTAGATGTATCGAGCACTACAAACCACCACTTGTCAACGACAACCTATTCAATGACGCTTCACCTAACCTCCTCATGATCACGCTGAGAGCTTTTGTACCTAACATCCAAGGTCACCCGAATGACAAATTCAAAAATAACCTCGCCTTTTGCATCACGAGAATGACCAAAACCGTAACGATAACCACATAACGATTTTCTAAATGACGAGGCGCGTCGTCATTCTAGGAATAAATGGCCTAAGAGATATTACGAGGCTCACTCATTAGTACCTCAACCGTCCTCTAGCCACTTTCAGGACCAACACTTTGAGAAGCTTAGCATCACAGTGCCAGTTATCATTTGTCACACCTTCACTAAGGACATTTGTGTTGGTCTAGCCTAGCAACCCGTGCTCATCTCTATTAAGATCCGCCTAAACCTTGGCCTAACTGAGTAGTCATACGCCTTTCTCGGGGAGTCGTGTAAGCCTCACAGAACATAGATCCTTTGAATTCCTAGCTCATTGCTCGCCGGACTGAGCAGAAGAACTCCAATGGACTCCTATTTTGCTAGACTAAGAAGACGACCTTTAGGCCTCTTGAAGTCTCTCATATTAAAAACTAAAGTGAAAAGAAATGAAACGAGTTCTCCATATATAGAGATATTATTGTAATCCAATAGCCAAGATCTCACGACCGTGGGGACAACCAACACGTGGCGACAATCAATCAACACAATCTGAGGGCAAGTTTTTCCTTGTACCCCTTGATAGAAACTTTGACAAAACTGAGTGGACACAGTACTTCACTCAAATCCTCTATAAAGACCCATGCATCTGCTCTAGCCGAGTAGACTAGCGCCTTTGGTCTTAGACTCTAGCCGAGTAGACAAGCGCATTAGACCCATGCCTCTGCTCCAGCCGAGTAGACTAGCACCTTTGGTCTTACCCTCTACCGAGCAGCCGAGCGCACTAGACCCATGCCTTTGCTCTAGCTAAGTAGACGAGCTCCATTCGAGGTCTTAGCCTCTACCGAGTAGACGAGCGCACTAGACCCATGCCTCTGCTCTAGCCGAGTAGACGAACGCCTTTGATTTTATCCTCTACCAAGCAGACGAGCGCATTAGACCTTGCCTTTACTCTAGCCGAGTAGACGAGCGCCTTTGGTCTTAGCCTTTGCCAAGTAGATGACCGCACTAGACCTATGCCTCTGTTTTAGCCGAGTAGACGAGCACCATTCAAGGTCTAAGCCTCTACTCACAAAGTCAAGCAGACATGCGCATTACACCCATACCTCTATTCAAGCTGAGCAGACGAGCTTCATTCAAGGTCTAAGCCTTTGCTTGCAAAGCCAACCAGACGAGCGCGTTTAGACCATCTAGGCCTCTACTCGCCTAACCGAGTAGACGAGTCTCTTCGAGCTCTAAGCATGTGCCCGCAAAGTCGAGCAGACGAGCACATTAAGCCCCTTTGCCTCTACTCGCCCAGTCGAGTAGACGAGCCTTTTCGAGGTCTAAGCCTTTGCTTGCAAAGCCAACCAGACGAGCACATTAAACCAATCTGCCTCTACTCGCCCAGTCGAGCTCTATTCGAGGTCTAAGCCTCCCAAAGCCGAGTAGATGAGCACATTAGACCCCTCTGCCTCTACTTGCCCGGCCGAGTAAACGAGCTCCATTCGAGGTCTAAGCCTCTGCTCGCAAAGCCGAGCAGACGAGCACATTAGACCCCTCTGCCTCTACTCGCCCAGCCGAGTAGACGAGCTCCATTCGAGGTCTAAGCCTCTGCTCGCAAAGCCGAGCAGACGAGCACATTAAACCCCTCTGCCTCTACTCGCCCAGCCAAGTAGACCAGCTTCGTTCGAGGTCTAAGCCTCTACTCGCAAAGCCGAGCAAACGAGCACATTAGACCCCTCTGCCTCTACTCGCCCAGCCGAGTAGACGAGCTCCCTCCGAGGTCTCAATCTGTGCTCGCGAATTCGAGCAGACGAGCCCCTTTAGAGCCTCTAAGCCTCTATTCATAAAGCGAGCAGACGAGCACATTAGAGCCTCTCAATCTCTCTGCTCGTCAGGCCCAGCAAACGAGCACATTAGAGCCTCTCAGTCTCTCTGCTCGCCAAGACGAGCAGACGAGCACCTTTAGAGCCTCTAAACCTCTGCTTGCCAGGCCGAGCATACAAACACATTATAGCGAGTCTCTCTGCTTGCCAAGCCGATCAAACGAGCACCTTTAGAGCCTTTAATCCTATGCTTGCTAGGCCGAGCAAGTGAACACATTAGAGACAGTTTCTCTACTCGCCAAGCTGATCAGACGAGCGCCTTTGGAGACTCTAAGCCTCTGCTCGCGAGGCCGAGGGGACGAGCACACTAGTTTGTCTCTGTGCTCACGCAGCCCAGTAGTAGATGAGCTCCTTTAAGACTACTCGACCACCGAGCAGACACGCACATCTATGCTCTCTACTCGGCCAGCCGAGTAGACGAGCACGTTTAAGGCCTCTACTCGACTAATCGAAGAGACGAGACCTTCATTTATGATAAACTTCCAAACGCGGAGGACCCTTAAACAAGAGCCCAAAATTCGATGCTACGACAATCGTCCTAATTCCGCATTCTTACTCCCAAAAGAATACGGAATGGGGGGCAAATGATATGGGTAAAAAATACCCACCAACAGAAGGTGACATTTGTCACCACTAGATGGCAGTAAAACTGCTCCTTGATTCTTGGAAATATGGGAATGGCACTTGCCCACTTTTCCACTATCCCACTATCTCATTATGAGAAATAACTGCCCATTAAATGCTGTTAACCTCCCACTAAATAAAGTAACTCCCCATTAAGGACATGTAACCGACCTTTTACTACATTCCTATAAAATGGAAGTGAAAATGGGGAAGAAGGTAAGTTCCGATTATGTAAATACTCTCTCAAATTTGCTTGCTGACTTAAGCATCGGAGACTCCTCATGAGGAATCTCCGATGCTCTTAAATTTGCTTGCTGACTTAAGAAGGTAAGTTCCGATTATGTAAATACTCTCTCAAAATTTTTAGCTCTTAAATATGATTTTTGCGACGAAATTAGCGACGGAAAAAATCAATTAGCACTTAGAAATATGATTTTTTAGACGGAATTAGCGACGGAATATTTCCCTTTAGCGACGGAACAATTCTCCTTTAGCGACGGATAATATAAGCTCCACTATATGGTTTTGCGACGGAATTGGCGACGGAATATCCGTCGCTAATGATTATTTTTTAAAAAAAAATTTAATTATATTTAATTATTTTTTAAAAAGTTAATTTTCTGAAAATTGCAAAATAGTTTTAGCGACGGAAATTCCGTCGCTAAAGGATGACCAAGTCCGTCGCTAAAGACTAAGGCATCACTGATGGAACACAAATTCCATCGATATAACCTTTGGCGACAAGGGTTTAGGCGACGGAACTTTACCGACGGAATTTCCGTCGCTAAAGGATTTAGCGACGGAATTTTCTTATTTAGCGACGAAATTTTTCCGTCGCTAAAGGTTATAATTCTTGTAGTGTCACCGGAGCCCCTTCCGGGGTCCTGTCACGTCACCATTTGCTCGTGTTGTGCTTCGCAGGTCTGCTTGCGTGCTTGTTTGGTCCCAACCGACGCTCGTTCGGTCCCGGTCAAATTTTTACCACAACACAACTGAATCTAGTGCAACCGTCCTTGGTACGACGACAATCTCACTAAGCAGATTTGTCTCGACGAAAGTCGTTTTGTTCACCAAGGAAGATCTTTTGGCCCTTGCGTCAAATATACCCGATACTTTGTAGTAAATCCTATAAAGAACAGCAATATCCCCTTGGAATCCTTGTGTTTTTATGTTGAGGGTGAGAACTTCACGGGTATAGGGGCACTCTAATGACACAGGGTAGCTGGGATAACAGTTGAAATAAATAAGACCATTGTTCAGGGAGGACTCATCAATGGCCAACAGAGGGTTTTTGAACTTGGAATGGCGACAATCACGGAGGCATACCAATACAGAGTTGTTCAAGCCATTTCTTGTCAAAGGCTTGATGGCGACTTGAACCAATCCCATATGGAGGAGCTTGTATCTTCTTCTATGCTGTTGAAGTAAATTCCTATCAAGAAATTGAAAATCTCCATACTCACCCTGTACTTAACCATACTTATATGCTGTTTACTGATGTAGAACGTGAAAGGTTGAAGTACGAAGTCGCGCAGTACAAGGACAAGAACTATACAACATTTCGTACAAGAGTTGAAATCAGGATGTTCTTCTAAAGGCATGCACTGAAACTAACAAACGACCTCGCTTCCTATGAGCTCTAGACCACACTAGTAATCATTGTTGCGTGGTGGGCACAATAAGAGTGAAATGTATCTTTGCAGCGGAAATACTTTAGAGTATTATGGTAGAGGAAGAGGATGTGGAGAGGAGAAACACTCTTGGATAATTTTTCTCTTACTCAATCAACACATCTATTTCATAAAACTCACTCACTCATTCTTTCACTACAATACTCTTTCACACTTCACTTTTCCACACATCATAAAATAACTAGGTGATACACCTATTTATACTAAGACATTAAAGACTCTTTTAATATCCTAAACATAACTCCCCAAACCTTTCACTTTTCATCTTCCTAATTAATCCCTCATAGGTTCTGAGTAACTCCTCTAACCTTTTCACTTTTCACTTTCTCTTCATTTATTCATGTCTTGATTCTTCCTCATCAATTGTCATAACTTTGTGAATCAAGATTAACTTCCAACAATCATTTCTTCCTCTGCATATGGACTAAAACAACTTTCCAAATATATGAATCCCCCACCCTGTTTTGGCTCCCCTCCGTGTGTCAATTTGGTAGATGAGGGTTTTTCCCCACAAGGATCCAGGAAATGGTTATGGCACGTACTACAAACAGTGTCTGATGTAGTCTGCATCTTAATTGTTCAAGTTTCTAAGGGAGGAAAGAGATCTTAGATGAACTTAGTAGTTGCCGCACTGAAATTATTACACATCCTAGTAGATAGAAGATGGCGTGTTCACCTATATGATTTACCATGAAAAAAAGCTTTCAGCTCTTTTTTCTCTTCAAATGAACGCCTTCTTCGTTGTTCAGTGGAAGACTTTTTCAGTCTCATCTTTGAATGCTGCATGTTAACCAATTGTCTCAGAAAGACATGCAATCCGAAACATTGTCAACTGTAAATCCCTTGCATTGCATCTACAAACGAGAGGAATGAAAAATGGGCCTAAAAGTAATATTTTGAACTCGTATGCAAGATCGAAGTTCCTTCAGACCACGATGTTCTAGTAGAAGTTCTACTCGTTCTAAGGGCCCATCGATACTAGATACGAGTATAAAAGAAACTATGACCTGACAAGAAAATGATTGTAAAAATAAATAACCTGTACATTGTCTACATCTGGGAAAAAGGGAAGTGTCCCCTTCAGCCTAGCATTTCGATCCCAATTTTAGGACACGTCACTAGGAAATTACAAGCTATCTAGTTAGATTTGCACATTAGTTGGTTGATTTGGTCTTGAACTTTAAGTAACACACCACATTACAAAACAACCCACCAGCAGTGTAGTCCTATAAGGTTTTGATTCCTACTAGAATATTCACAAAGTATGCCTCTTTAGCTGCACAAAGTAGGTGCATGTCGTCAAGGTGGTAGGACTAGATTTTATATGTTCAGTGGGCTTCTCACTAAGCCAAGCAAAACCCACTGTTAATTAAAAGCACTCTGAGACTTGCTTAACTAGACTGTATAAACTGGAAGACCTCTATGATGGATATGGTCCTATTTTTTTAATTGGATTAAGCACTGACAGATAAAAAAGTGTGAGCTTAATGAGTACCACCACAAACATTTGTCGATGGTGCGATGTAGTAAAAATTTCCTTCTTTTTCTTGATCAGAATGTAATACTAAATGTCCTATCAAATTGAACTCTTTACTCTTTATCACAACTTTGAAACAGTTTACAGTTTCCAGCAAAATGCAGCACGATAAATAGGTAGTAAACATTCTTTCCGGTACCATAAACAGGTTGGCTTGTCTTCCTACGAGCAATAGTTAACTTTAGCAGAGCTGAAATTCTCCATTCTCCATCGTCTTGAATAAGCTTCCCAGGTCATCTGTACGAACTATTATGCTGAAACTTAAGGAGTTTGCCAAGGCCTAGCTGCAGTAGAGGGCGAATACCCTCGAACAAAAGGACTAAACAGAAAAGTATGTATTAGGGGCCACATCAAGACTTTGGAATATTTCCAAATGCTTCATACCAAGAGAATACATAGAAAATCAATAAGTTGCTGCAAGGTCGACAAAAGTGGAATGCAAAATCCTTTTCAATGCCCATTATCTTTTTGTAAGGAGGATCACTATTCACTCTACTATCTAAACATCAACCACATTCAGACATCATGGTCTGGACTTTATAGCCATTATAACAAGTCTTAAATCTGCTTTCTTAAAGATGTTTGTCGATTCTTAAAAGCTCTTCTAATTATTGTAACTACGCATTTTTTAAATCATTTCTCCACCATCATTTACACTCATTACCCTTAAGGAGGTAGAAAGCAATATTATTGTATTTGTTGTTTTTTGACAAATGAAATTCAGTATCTTCGGCTTTTTCCCTTTTGCTGATTTACAGAATGTGGCCAATTGCTGGACGGACCAAGGGTTTCCATCTAGTAGAATGATTCTGCCATATCAGGTGAAAGCTCCAACCCACTTGTTGAATAGAATGTGATCAACTAACCAAAATACCAGATGAAAGTAGACAGGTTTTTTTTTTCATACAGCATGGGTAACAAACTGTCCTTAATGATGAAGAAAACTAATTTACTTGTTGCAGCAGTCAAACAAAGTTTCTAATATCTCCCTCAAAAAATCAGAATAAGTAGCTATAAATACGCGAATCAAGGTAACGGACACCAAAACCTGACTTCAGATTGTTCTGAACAAAAGATCAGGAGGGACAGCCGGCCATGGTTTCTCAATCATATGCTATGTAGCTAGTGACTTAGTAGTGCAAGTTTCTTAATGGTTAAGTTCTACTTTAGGCTTATTTAATCCTTCAAGGATCTTTCCTTGATATCTTCTATTAGGATGCAACACTGTTTGGGAGACAACACTTAATGCTATTGTACTAACTAGACAAGTCTTAACCATTGAACTTTGGCCACTTAATCACTTCAAGACGATCATATGGTTGAACTTATAAGCACATATGTTCATTTCCCTTGATGTTACATGTCGTAGAAATCAACTAGCACTAAAGAGTCTTTGTGTCTTTTGTAAGACCACCCTAACAAAATGGTTACACCAAGCTTTCTTCAAGTGCCACTAAAATAGTTCAACTTAGAGAGTATGCTGCAGTACAATCTTGCTCTATTATATGAACAAATACCTTCCCTGCCAAGCACTTAGTGTCCCCAAGCAAACTTTTATACTATATATACATCTGTAGACATGCCAAAAGAATATCGAATATGATGTTCATGTTAGGCGTGTACTGCAAAGAAAATCCTTTGGAAGAGAAAGATCACAAGCAGCCCCCTCTTCCAATCAGCTCTAGACAGATATGACTCCACTCCATTAGATTTTGCTCATACATTCAGGATATAAAACTACATGAGTAACAACGTATATTAAAAGTTTGGCATCGTTGGCAGCGAAATTTTGACGAAATAGAGTATCAAATATTGAAAAATATTGGGTTAACACGCAAGCTCAATATTTCTGTTGAGAGCTTTATAAAAAAGAAACAAATATTCAGGCTTTTAAAGTAGGCCCATGCGTTCAAAAGTCCACTAATATTACAATTGGGCTACGACATTTGGAATAAAATAAAAGGCTTCTTGAATTTATCTCATAAATAATGGACATATTTTCATTGATAAGGCTCAAATTTATCATGTGTGCTCATTATTCCTCCAAAAAACTGCTGTCTAAGCCAAAAACATTAAAATTGTTTATAAGAGATGGGATTGGAGAGAAGAGGTAGGAGGAGTCAGAAAAAAAAAAAAAAAAAAAAAAGGGAGAAAGGGGTCCTCACGGTAGAAGCAAGACAAGGAGAAAAGAAGAAAAAAAGGAGAGAGCGAGGGGGGGGGGGGGGGGAGAAAGCACGGCAGAAGAGGGGGAAAAAAAAAGAGAAGAAAAAGAGAGAGGAAAAAGAGGAGAGTTCCAAATAAAGTCAAGGGCGCGCTACTTTTATCGGTTTATCTGGGATCTCAAATATGAAGATCATTAGGTGATAGCTTTCCCTCTACTCTCTATATGTCACTTTTTCTTTTCTTCTTTTTAACGTTTCATTGTAATAAATTTGGTGTATTAAGTCCCATTATGTGGACCGCACCTACAATGATGTTAAATATTTGTAGACAATCTGTTACTTTTTTAATTTGTCATTTATTTATGTTTCTTTAATCGGAGGTTGTTGTGAATGTAATTAACATTTAGTTAATTGTGAATATGAGTCCACTTTTATACAACAAATAAATATTATATATATATATATATATATATATATATATATATATATATATATATATATATATACGACGGGATTTAGTGGCACAAACTTTCGACACTAATCAATATCGCGAAAAATGTGTCATTGCGTATACATTAGATTAACTAGAGGAGCTTTTAACCTATATACTCTAAGCTGATTTTTGGAAGTAACAAATTTCCGGGGACCGAGCAGAATTCTCTCTGAGTGTTCAAAATGCCGAGAAATGGTCTTTTTTCTGCTCCGGCACAGTTAGCTATCTCCAGTGGAAAAGTGCTTCCGCCCGCTTCGTTAACACTGGCAAAAGCAGGGGACATTATGATATAGCTAAAAATACGTCTCCAACCGGTGGATGACACGCGGCAACTATGACACGTGGCAGTTATGACACTCAGTCCTCCACTAAGTTACTGTTGATTTGGCACTTGCCATATTGGTCATCAAATAGAATCCTAAAAGGGCTCTATCTCTATTATTAGAGATAGATACATGATCCTCTAGGATCCTAATATATTTCTGATTGGATTTATTCACAGTCCAGTCCTACTAGGACTCCTATTCCCACTACTATGTAAAGGGGTCTAACCCCTCAGGTATGAGGGAGGACAGAGATATATACATTGTGTATTACTGCTTTCTTAGAGTTCTCTTTTGCAGACCTATTTTTTGATGTGATTCCCGATCCAGTTTTTAGCTGCAACATGACCCTTTTAAGATTCACATTTGTCATGGTAACTTTAGTGACCACGGCATATTAGGGAAAAAGAAAATCTGGTTTAGTTGTGCGAAATACCCAAAAGCCAGAGAGTTACATGGACTTCACATAATGGAAAGTATCGAGGACTTAACCTTGATTTCGCTGGTAGACTATAAGAATATTTATCCTACAAGTAAGTTGGAGAAATTTGATCCACTAATTAAGTAATTCGCCTGTGACACCATTTGACCTTTAAACCAATATAAACACCTCTGATCATAGGAGTGTGAAAGTTTTGAGAGGTGATTTGAAGGGATTAGCAAGGCCTATCCTTATGAAAGGCCCTGGGACATTCCTTTGGTCCGACCCTTGAAGGCAAGATAATGCTAAATATTCCATTGTTGTTCAGGGGAGGACAGTGGTTTCGGACTAATTCTTTGGCACTCAGGGTAATATTGTTGGCCACATAAGCGTACCACTACGGTGCCTAACCCCTCCACTTATGGTTACAGATGTTGTCAAATGGAAATCGGGCCTTTTCAATTACCTCAGCCTGGGAACACTTGAGACTCCGTGCCCCTATTGCTCCATGGTACAAGCTGGTCTAGAGCCGTGATTGCATTACCAAATGCTAAACCAAGGCAGATTGCAAAAATGGGGAGTCATTGTGGATGAGAGTTGTACACTTTGAGATGTAAATCAGGAGAGCCTGCAGCATATTTCCTGCGAGTGTTCCACTTTTCCTGCAGATCCAGAAGAGATGCCTTCAAAGTAATCTCATGACGATTAGAACCATGTCGAGGGAAGATCATTCGAGGGAAGATAGCTAATATGCGCGTCCTTCGCCACTGGAAATTCCAACTCCATTTACCAGCTATACAACCGTTCAATTGTAGTAACCGACTACATTTCAGTAGTACAGGAACAGGTTTTGTGTAAACAAGAAACTATAGAAGGCATGGTTTCTTTCTCTTGCATGTTACTTGTGGTTATGCAGCAGCAGAAATATCATAATTTTTTTGCTGCACTTCTTCCAGTTTGCCTCTTTAGTTTTTAATGTCTTCTTGACTAGTCTTGTAAATCGGGAATTTAGTCTTCTAACACAAAATGGAAATTAAACACAAATACAGAAAGAAAATTTCTTAATCATCACTTACAATCCACCACCTACGTTCAAAGCTGTCTCGCGCTTATTCATGGCCTTGATCATCACTTCTGATTGTCCATCTTTCTGGTACCTCAATTGAATCCCATGAAATAGTCCTCCTTGCAGCAATACCGTTACTTAATAAATTTGTCTCGACAAAAGTCGTCTGACCAACTGACCGAGAGTTTTTGGCCCTTGAATATTGCATGCGGAACCCCCCAGCCTGTTTACAAAACGAAACGTACACTTTGTAATGAACCTTGTAAGAAACAGCGATGTCTCCTTGAAATCCAACGGTCTTCACGTTGAGGGTAAGAACATCAAGAGGAGGGTCCGCCAATGGGACTGTGCAGTTCGGATAACAGTTAAAATAAATGGGACCATTAGTTAGGGAGGACTCAGCAATGGCGTGTAAACAATACGGGAACCTAGAACAGCTACAATCGCGGAGACAAACCAGCACAGAGTTGTTTAAGCCATATCTAGTCAGAGGCTTCACAGCTACTTGGACTGATCCCAAATGGAGGTGGTGATACTTCCTTTTGTGCTGTTGGATTATGCTTCTTTCCAGTAACTCGAAATCTGCTTACTCACCTTGGACTAACACGGTTTTCTCTATGGTTTTGATCTCATAATCCATCTTGCGCTCGAATAACCCTCTTTTTTTGTAAATGTCACAAGAAGAGACCTTTGGAGGACTCCAATTCTGAATGAGCTTTTCTACATCTTCTTCTTCAATGACATCGACACTGCTTCTCCTACACAGGTTTGTCATAGCACTCAGGTAATGCAAAACTTTGTTCTTAATCTCTCCCTCAAAGACAAAAAGAGTAGCTATAAATGCGCGGAATTCGGGACTTCAAAAATCGGACTTCAGATTGATTGGAATAAAAGATAAGGAGGGGCAGCCGGCCATAGTTTCTCAAACATATAGTATGCAGCTAGTGACCAAGTAGTCAATTTCGAAGATACTTCAGTGTTGCTTTAGGCTTATTTAATCATTCTAAGGATCTTTGCTCGATTATTTAAACAATGCTTTATGATACTGCATTTTCTTAGATAGACTAGACATGTTTAACCGTTAAACTGTTGTTGAAATTAATAAATTCACAATCATATGGTTAATCTCTTAAACAGATAGTTCTGACTTCCTTGATATTACATGTTACAGAAATTAACTTTACACTGGTACTTAAATGAATCAACTCTGTCTTGTGTAAAGCCATCCAAACCAGAAAAAAGAGGTGCTCCACAAGCCTGTCTTAAATTAGTTCGACCAAAGGGATGTACTCAAATCCCTTATTTCAGCATAAAATAAGAGATTATCTTGTTCTCAAAAGAGATCAAATCCGCAATCGGTAACATTGTCAACTGTAAGTCCCTTGCATTGCATCTACTAACGAGAGGAATGAAAAATAGGCCTAAAGGTAATATTTTGAACTCGTATGCAAGGTAGAAGTTCTAAACTCGACCTAAGGGCCCATCGATACTAGATACAACGTGATGTTCCTCGATAAAGAGTTTAAGAGAAACTATGAGCTGACAAGAAAATGATTGTAAAAGAAAATAACCTGTACATTATCTACATCTGGGAAAAAAGGAAGTGTCCCCTTCAACCTAACATTTCGATCCCAACTTTAGAACACGTCGCTTTGTCTGAATCACCTTGTCCAAGACTTGACTAGGAAATTACAAACTATCTAGTTAGATTTGTACATTAGTTGGTTGATTTGGTCTTGAACTTTTAAGTAACACGCCACATTACAAAATAGCCCACCAGCAGTGTAGTCCTATAAGGTTCTGATTCCTTCTAGAGCATTCAGAAAGTATGCCTCTTTAGCTGCACAAAGTAGGTGTCGTCAAG
This sequence comes from Escallonia rubra, assembly GCA_033065855.1. Taxonomy (NCBI): domain Eukaryota; kingdom Viridiplantae; phylum Streptophyta; class Magnoliopsida; order Escalloniales; family Escalloniaceae; genus Escallonia; species Escallonia rubra. The sequence goes on along the minus strand of JAVXUO010000617.1, from coordinate 33,955 downwards.
GTTGTGGGACTAGATTTTACATGTTCAGTGGGCTTCTCACTAAGCCAAGCAAAAACCACTGTTAATTAAAAGCACTCTGAGACTTGCTTAACTAGACTGTATAAATTGGAAGACCTCTATGATGGTTATGGTCCTATTTTTTAATTGGATTAAGCACTGACAAATAAAAATGTGTGACCTTAATGAGTACCACCACAAACATTTGCCGACGGTGCCCTGTGGTAAAAATTTCCTTCTTTTTCTCGATCAGAATGTAATACTAGATGTCCTATCAAATTTAACCCTTTGATCTTTATCACAACTTTGAATTGAAGCAGTTTACAGTTTCCAGCAAAATGCAGCACGATAAACAGGTAGTTAACATTCTTTCTGGTACCATAACAATCATCATTCGAACAATCATCAATTTTAGCAGAGCAAAATTCTCCATTTTCCTTAATATTAGACAGATGTTACAGCAATCGAACAAATAACCTCAATAATTCCTTTTTTAAGTTGAAAAGTTATAAATGAATACCTCTGAGGATTCAAAGTCTGAAATAGTTTTCCTGCATTTTTGGACACTATCTCTTCATAATTCTTGACAGCAATAGTCACAGTGTTTTGTATAAGCTTCCAAGGTCATATGCACTAATATTATGCTGAAACTTAAGGAGTTTGCCAAGGCCTAGCTGCATTCGAACAAAAGGACTAAACAAAAAAGTATGTATTCGGGGCCAGATCAAGACTTTGGAATATTTCCAAATGCTTCGTACCAAGAGAATGCATAGAAAATCAATAAGTTGCTGTGCAAGGTAGACAAAAGTGGAATGCAAAATCCTTTTCAATGCCCATCATCTTTTTGTATTGAGGATCACTATTCACTCTACTAGCTAAACATCAACCACATTCAGACATCATGGTCTGGACTTTATAGCCATTATAACAAGTCATAAATCTGCTTTCTTAAAGTTGTTTTCTCTATTCTTAAAAGCTATTCTAATTATTGTAACTATGCATTTTTTAAATCATTTCTCGACCATCATTTACACTCATTACCCTTAAAGAGGTAGAAATGAATATTATTGTATCTGTTGTTTTTGACAAATGAAATTCAGTATCTTTGGCTTTTTCCCTTTTGCTGATTCACAGCATGTGGCCATTGTTGGATGGACCAAGGGTTTCCATCTAGTAGAATGATTCTGCCATATCAGGTGAACGCTCCAACCCACTTGTTGAATAGAATGTGATCAACTAAACAAAATACCAGATGAAAGTAGACCGGTTTTCTTTTCATACAGCCTGGGTAACAAACTGTCATCAATGATGAAGGAAAAACTTCTCTGTCTGGTAACCTGATGTCCGTGTAGATTAGTCGTAAATGTGCTGAAAAAACCTGATTAGGTACTTTGGTGCCATAAATACGCGAAACAAGGTAACGGACACCAAAACCTGACTTCAGATTGTTCTGAACAAAAGATCAGGAGGGACAGCCGGCCATGGTTTCTCAATCATGTGCTATGTAGCTAGTGTCTTAGTAGTGCAAGTTTCTTAATGGTTAAGTGCTACTTTAGGCTTATTTAATCTTTCCTGGATATCTTCTATTAGGATGCAACACTATTTGGGAGACAACACTTAATGCTATTGTACTAACTAGACAAGTCTTAAGCATTGAATTTTGGCCACTTAATCACTTCAAGACGATCATATGGTTGAACTTATAAGCACATATGTTCATTTCCCTTGATGTTACATGTCGTCGAAATCAACTGGCACTAGAGAATCATTCTGTCTTTTGTAAGACCACTAACAAAATGGTTACATCAAGCTTTCTTCAAGTGCCACTACAATAGTTCGACTTAGAGAGTATGCTGCAGGACAATCTTGCTCTATTATATGAACAAATTCCTTCCCTGACAAGCATTTAGTGTCCTCAAGCAAACTTTTATACTATATACGTCTGTAGACATGCCAAAAGAATGTCGAATATGATGTTCATGTTAGGCGTGTACTGCAAAGAAAATCCTTTGGAAGAGAAAGATCACAAGCAGCCCCCTCTTCCAATCAGCTCTAGAAAACATGGAACGCAAAATACTTCTTGAGGCAAGTTCAGGTACATAGCAAATGGCGATACTTGTTTAGGTTGCGAGAATGACTATTCACTATTCTCTGCAGCCCAAAGTTGCATTCAGACTTTGAAATCAGATTTTAGAGCCATAAAAAAAGTTGCAGATCTACCTTTGGAAAGTTGTTTGTCCAGACTCCGAATAGATTGTTGTGATTATGCAATGATCATGTAATCAATATAGGTATATACGTAGATCATACTGTTTCGGCCATGATCTATGCATCGCATTAGAGGGAAAAAGAAATACTCCGTAATTGGTATCATATCGTTTGACTGAGGGCAAACTTAAATTTACTTGTTGAATACTTCCCCAGTGTCTTTGGCAAGTTACTTTTTGCTGATTCACAGGGTGTCCTGAATGAGGCACAATCAGAATATATCTGAAAGAAAGGTAGGGGGAAAAAAGAAGTTAATACTTCAGATAACCTCGCAAAAGAGGCAAATATCTGCATGATAGATTATATTTGTTGTCCATTTAATCGCCTAGCTTAGTAAAGTTTACCTTCTTTTGATAGGCTACCCGTTCCTTATTATTTCCAACCACTTTCTTTATGAAATGGACCACAAATATAATCTGTCATTAATACTGAAGATACCAAACTTCTGTCTTTGATACTATGTATTTATCATTCTTCTGGTCATGTAGTCAAGTTGAAGCAAGAACTTGTGGTGAATATAATTAAGCTGAAAAACATATTAGGATTGGTTTCTAGAGCACATTTCTTAGAAGCAGCATGCCTCTTTTCCTATGGCTAGGATGGTACCAGAAGCCCCATTTTGCATGTCTTAGTCCCTTTTCTGCATGGACTTGGTAGAGGAGACAACTTGGTCCACTTGGCTAACCTCTAGAGACCGTTATAACATGACGTGATATCCTATAAGTTCTAGCTGCTTATATAGAAGTGGATAACGTAAATGACAAATTAATCATCCACTCTATTGCTGCACAAAACTGATCGATCTCTTGTAGATGTAGGGGACTGGACTTCTGTATATGCCTGAGCTTCTACATATGCATATTTAGGTTAAGCTAGAGAACTGCAAGAAAGATAGTACTCTTGAATTGGGGTTAGAAGAATGAGCTAGGGAACAAGGATACTTTCTGGCCAGAAGGTCATCCAATATCTAGGATTACCATGCATTTTTTCCCTCGTTATTACATGTTTTATTTCCGTTTTCTTTTCAGTTGGGCAGATTTTGGGCAAAATTTTAAAAGTGGTGCCTTTTTTTATTTTTTTTTCTCTAGGTAATTGCCAAAAATGATGTCATTTAAGACTTCTACAGAGACTATCAGGTTAACAGACACCACCTGCAATTACCATATTTCTGCACACTCACATTGAACATTTTGGCCCAAGTATCGCATAACAAAAGCAAATCACTAACAGCAGCTCCTTACACATTTCTAGCCAAAAGGCCTATGAGATCCGTACACATTTCCTACTAGCCAGAACATTAGAAATCACTAAAAGCAGCACCTTTATTTCTTGCCAAAAGGCCGATGAGGTCCATTTACATTTCCTACTAGCAAGAACGTTAAACACTACTACTAGTCTATCACTTCCATTACTCACTAACTGTCCATCTTTCTGGGACTTCAACTGAATCTAGTGCAATAGTCCCTGGCACAGCGACAGCATCACTAAGCAGATTTGTCTCCACGAAAGTCGTTTTGTTCACTAAGGAAGATCTTTTGGCCCTTGCGTCAAATATACCCGATACTTTGTAGTAAATCCTGTAAAAAACAGCAATATCCCCTTGGAATCTGTTGAAACAATTTAATGCGCTTACCACATAACGTAATGGGTTCGGAAACATACCGTACGAAGTCTCCGAAAATTTCGACGTAGGATCCTTGTTGTTACGAGCCTCCAACACGCTTGATCTTTTTCGCAGGTACGAAAACGGCTACTAGAGTCGAGTTCTTCGTCCACGAACCAAATCCTAGAGCTTGTTGATTGCTCTAGAGAGAGTGCTATATAGAGAGGACTTATTGTCTGTGACTTATTGCTATCACTTATATTTTCTTGGGATATCTCTAGCATTTATATAGAGATACAATTAGAGATTGACTTTACCTCAAACTCTTAGGAGATAAAGATGTATTTACCTCAAACACTTAGGAGATAAATATTCTCTAATTAATTGTAATTATTCAGACTAACAAATACACATTATCTGTTAGTGGGCGGATAATGGGTCCACTGACCCAATTTATTAACAGCTCCCACTCGCCCACACACAGGGCAAATAAATCGTACAGTCCCTCTTTATCTCTCGTCCACTCATATCCTCATACAGGAAATGGAACGTGCGACCTACGAGAAAGGATGTCCAGTTGAGGAATATTGTATTAAGTTATCACCAAACTAACACAATACATCACTCCAATAAATCTCGTATATACCCCAGATAGTTCAACTACACCAGATTAAACACTCTCAAATCCCTCATAATGAGCAGTGTTAAACCTATCATATGTTATGTATTCATGACTCATATCGAAACGAAAATCGACAAAGTCGCCTGGGCTATGAATCACACAACATGATGTAATATTGAACTTTCTTCCCAAAGCCCTCATGTCATTCCAATTAGACCCAACCGCTTTCCTAGACATGTCCTGCGAGACCGTATCATCCATGATCCAAGGGTACATGCTAAAGTAGCGACATTGAGTATCATCTTCATGACATAGTCTAAGGTGAGAAGGGTACTACATAGGATCAAAAGTATTTCGATCCAAGTGGCTCACACAGTGACAAAGCAGGGATTCATGATCACTCCCACTGTCGGTCTGCATTTAGCACATGCAGTATGATTTGCATGCTATGGCGTAACCCACAAGGGCGTGTCACATAAATGTATAATTAAAATACGCCATACGAATCTGGGTCTAGTCGTTGTACAAGCGCCTAACCTGAGTTTTTCAGCTTAGTCACTCTCATAGTGCCTGCCTGAAATCTCACATTCGACTATAAACAGGCTACATAGAGTTGTGGAGATACTTTATGATCGACCTACATTTTTAGGTCTCATCTTAGCTCCAACTAAGGCGACATGTTTGCTTCATAAACTGTATTATTTTATTCGCCCTCTTGGTGCCTAAGACAATTATGTCTCATCTTGCTCGCTATCTTAGCACCAAGGTGAATTACCCGTGTGAGTGGGTCAATTCTAGCCTGGTGACACTCTCAATAAGGATGTATATGTAATCACAAAGATTATCCATTCATTCCAAAATAAACTCAAATCAAGGAACGAAAAATTTAATATAATAAATAATGTCAAGTATATAAGATGCTATAAACATATCAAAACCTACAGAGTCTTATACTCCTAATGTGAGAAAGGAAAACATCTCTAGCAATGGGGTTGGTCAAAAGATCAACCACCATTCTGCCAGTAGGTATATGCTTTATGGTCACCTCTCCTTGCGCAACTACAGTTCTAATGAAGTGATAACGAAAGCCTATGTGTTTGGCCTTTTCATGATATTTGGGGTCCTTTACAAAATCTAGAGCAGCTGTATTTTCATAGTGAACAGCGACAGCCTCATCTATATGAGCTGTAACCTCTAGAGCCTGTATGAATGACCTCAACCAAACAGCCAAGGCCTATGTGTTTGGCCTTTCCATGATATTTGGGGTCCTTTACAAAATCTTGGGCAGCTGTATTTTCACAGTGAACAGCGACAGCCTCATCTATATGAGTTGTAACCCCTAGAGCCTGTATGAAGGACCTCAACCAAACAGCTTCCTGGACTGCTGCTGAACAAGCAACATATTCCGACTCCATCGTGGATAAGGCGATGCAAGACTTTTTCTTGATGTACCAAGAGATAGCTCCACCTGGAGTGGATATGCGCTCATCTCTATCAGCGCCCCAATCCTCTCAGTCTCAAGTTTCCATCATGATAACACAGGACGAGATCAGTGGTTCCACGTAGGTATCGAAGAATCCTCTTCACCGCATTCCAATGAGCGGGTCCAAGATTACTCTGATAACGACTCACCATTTCAACGGCATAGTAGATGTCTGGACGCATACACAACGTAGCGTACATCAGACTCCCTACTGCAGCCGCGTAAGGCACTTTGGACATCCGATTCTTAGGAAGAAGTCAACGTAATGGTTCAAGAACAAGCTGTCCTAGCCCTTGGATCGTGACCGAAATTGGAGATTGAATCGGATGACTCATATTTATTTTCTGATTAAATTACAAAGTGGTGTAACCCTTAGTTTAAAAAAAATTATATCTTTAAATTGTAGTTTGTGCATTATTTCTTGTCTCGCAGATTTAGACACGAAATTTGTGTGTACAGCGTATTGGTAAAATATTTGGAAATGGAAGGGATATTGGGCAGCGTTAAAAGCACGTCTCAACAAACATTATGAACTAGCGCTCCGCGGTGGATTAGATTACGCTAACCCAATCCATGTTTTTACCGTCTAAAAGTCTTTATCTCAATTTAGGTAGGGGTTGAGAAGAATGGAGAAGGTCTTTATTTTTTCCATCCTCTTTTTCAACCATGAGCCATCTCCCTTGTATTATCCCACAAAGAGATATTATTAAGAAATAAATCCTAAGGTATTCTTCGGGTTTACACTAACCAAGCCCTTTGGCTTTCTGGGTCATGGGTTGAAACCGACATAGGCATATCGGGCTAGATTCAAATACCAACATCTCCCACTCGCACATAGCGGGGACGATGTTGCTGAACGTATTCTCTCCACACTTCTTTGCCAATGAGCAGATCCATATAGAAAAATAGACGGTGTGCCCAGTGAGCTCACCTACGAGTTGGGAACTAGAGACTTGTTAAGATTAGCATAAAGACATCAACCCAAAAGAAACTAAACAAGTGACTCATAATGCCCCAGATCTTTTCGATCACATCGGTCCAAGCATTTCTAATCCCTCTAAGAGTTATGCTCGACTCCTAGTGGCTCCACTATATATTCACAATTATGTCTAGCCAATAAGGCAACATGATTGTCTGGCCGGTGAATATAATTATTGGATGTGTATTAGAAAGATCTTCCCTTTGCCTTACTATCACTTGGATACAAACTAGTTACTTTCCCATCATTGCTTCTTTAAACCAAATCAATTATGGTCATTGATAACACGCCATATTAGCTAGCACTAACCTGTGTCTTTATGACTTAGTCAAAGGTCACAAGGGCATTAGTTAAGGTTTAAAGTAACCTCTAGGACTTACGCCGTGAGGAAGCAGGGGCCCATTCACTCATCTCCTAACTCGGTTGACTAGCACATGTGGTAAGAAACACATGCTATGGTGAAGTGGTTCACATGGAGCGCATGTCAAAAATCTTACGTAAATGCTGTAAAGATCTTGGTTCAGTTGCTATCAAGTGCTTAATTTGAGTTCTCGTGACGCCTTTGAACTAATAAGCGCTCTATCTGGCTTCCATCGTAGGCTTATCTAGATTATGGCTCTATCTACACTCAGTCTCTCGACCAAGTTATGAGACCTTATCTTGCCTTCAACCAAGGCGACATGTCATTCAAGTGTTGCTCCAGTCAGAGGCGCCTTAACTTAAATTGTCTCATCTCTACTCGCTATCCAAGCGCTAGAGGTGATTGCTCATGTGAGTGAGCCTACTTAGCATGTTGACATGCTCATATACCATGAACTGTAAATCATGGTAATATATGCTAGTTCTTGTACTAACATCCATATATGTAGTTGTACAGGGAAAACATGGTGTATGCATTAATCATGTGTTCGAATATCTAAGCGATGATCAACTACTCTTACATATCATTAACTTTAAAATTCCATTGTCTCGATCATGGGCATGATAAGCACACATGAAAGAATTGGAGCGTGGGAATATGTCTCAGGATCATCTAATGTTTGTGCAACCTTAGTAAAAATATTTTTATAACCCAGACATGGTAATGTGTAATCCTTGGTTAGAGCAGTAGTGTAATGACCACACTGAGTCATGGACTCACTCAAGAGAGCCACAGCACCAAGACACTCTAAGGATAACCTCAAGGATAAATGGCTAAATAAGTGCCTTATGATCAACTATATGATCAACCTTTGCAAGGTCGTAGGTGCACTCTTCTACCAGCTTGCCTTCCACCAAGCGAGAAGTCACATCGAGCTAACTTTATAAGATAAGTGCAAAAGAACTTCATGATTAAAACACTATAGTGTCTATTAAGAAATTTAATCACATTTTCACTATGAAATGCATTCTAGTTATTCATATTCTGACATACGACAATGCAATAAGGATTAGGACAAAAAATGTCTAAGTGTAATGTTTTAGATCCCTCCTTTAAAATCTTGCTCACAATTTAAGGAGGAGTGCCTCGAAAACTCAACCTCAAGCACTTAGACTCATAATGCCTTATACCTCAATTCAAAAGAGGACAACCACTATGTAGTAACGACACAAAGAAAAGCGAGGTCATTATTATAGCACAACTTTTGTCACTCATCGAAGTAGATTAATGACACTTTGCTTAGATAATTGGGAAATAACAATCTTGATCACCATAATGCTCATAGCTTGATGAAATATTTTATATCTTACAATAAACGAAATGTCTACCTTATTTATCGTGAAGCCTATAGCTCGATAATATAAGGTTATGCAAGTTTAGCAACTAGTTATATGTCATGACATAAACAATTGAGCAAGCACGCCTTGTGCTTTGGTTCCTTTGACCTAATGATGAAGGATTGACCTACCTAAGATCATTCCCTCTGCTTCTCCATCGAGAAAGGATCCTAACATTATGTAGCAGAAACTTCTAAATCTACTATGTGACGAAGTTGAATGATAAATGTTACTCACCACTAGAGAGTACCCATACTCACGCGTTACATCTTCTAAGAAAGCCAACTCTGTGTAAAGACAAGTTCCATGTTAATCAATCCTACACCTAGGTATAAGATTAATCATTCCCAATGACAATTTATTGCTCAAATGTTGGTCACGTGATCTTATGGAACTATCTGTATTACATGCAAGTGACATCATAACTTTCCTAGAAGAGATATGAGACAAAAGAAAATGAATATTCCCTTCAATCTCGACAGAGATGACTTTGGAATGTTATTGTAGTCGATCATATAAAACTATTTTCATCAAAATATGAATGATGAGGGATATTTATGTATGTGACTTGCATCAAGCATCGATCTACCTTAGTAATACACTCCTCCTGACGGGTATACTTCACTAGGCCGAAAGATTCTTTATATTGATTCAGTTATCTTCTTGTCCCCATTCTCCTTTAAGAAGTTACATTTTACTCTTCACATCTTATGACTTTAATTCAATTGCACTCCCACAAGCTAGTTCACAAGCTATTTATATTCCCTTAGTGAACAACGTGCCTTGTATTAAAGACACATTTATGCACTTTTACATCTTCCACTAGCAAGAAAAATTGTGAACATAAATTAATGAACCTATGATTTATCGTTGATCCACGAAGGGTATACAAACAATTCATGGTTCATAAGTAAGTGTATCAAATTGAAAAGCCCTCATTTTAAGGATGTAGGCGACATTCAATAAATTGAATCTACTACGTAGGGGCTGTTTGATAAAACTGAAATTTAAGTGCTAAAAAGTTAAGGGATAATTTCATAAAATATCCATGTGGTTTGTGGTAGTTGCAAAAAGACCCCTGGAGTTACAAAAATTACAAAAAAGACACTTAAGCTTAAAAAAGTATTACACCCGGTGACTCCCGTAACGGAATGAAAAAAGGTCTAAATTGTCCCTCCATATAAACTGTAATTGTAATTGTAGATCTAGGGTTTTTCTTTTGTATGAATGATGTTGATATTAGGCAGGGGCACAGAAGGCAGCTCGTGGTGTTGGATCAAGATGGTGGTGCCGGCACAAGTATGGGGTTGATGGCGGGGTTGGCGGGCTACGACACTGGTCTTGGTGGGTGAACAGGGCTAGTGGCGAGCGCCTAACAGGGCTTCATCGAAACCCTAATTGCAGATTTAGGGTTTTTTTTCTGAATGGTCTTGTTTTTGGATAGGCTAGGGTTTTGGTTGTTGAATCAGGCTGGTGGCAGCGGCCCAATTGGCTAGGGTTTATGGCAGGGCAATCGGCGGAGCAATTGGAAAGGGTTGATGGCAAGCTTGGCGGCGGCGTAAGTCGCTAGTGTTGATCGCGGGGCGATCGTCGATGTAAAAGGTAGGGGAGATGACGGGGATAGCGATGCGGAATTTGCGGTGGGTGGAAAGGACTGGTGGTGGTGGCGAACTTGGCTCTAGTTGATGAAGGCCCTAGCAGCGGCAGGGCTGGGTGGTGGCCAAAATGGGGAACAACGGTGGTAGATGAGGCTGGGTGGGGGTGGCGGCTAGGATTTTGGTTGGTGAGGTGGTGGCTAGGGTTAGAGTTTGATTGGAATGGAGAAGAAATTGGGACTTGAGTGGGAGAGAAAGAAAAATAGGGTAATTTAGTCTTTTTAATATATTAAAATTTATCAAACGCATTTTTTAAGAAAATGAATATCACGCTCCGTCAATTTGGACGATTTCTCTAACAGTTGCAACAGAATTAATACCACAGGAGGCCATTTGCAACTTTTGTAACTCCAGGGGTCTTTTTGCAACTACCCCAAACCACATGGGTATTTTATGCAATTATCCCAAAAGTTAAGCTTTGAATTCGTAAAACTGAAAACTTTAAGCGTTTGAATTTTTACTGAAAAATAAGTTAGCCTGTTTGGTAAACAAAAAAAAAAATGTCTAAAAATTGTTCCATATTTACTTTATCCTTTTATTAAAACTATGCATTTATTTATGTACTTTTTTTTTTGTTGCCAAATCATGTTGGTGGTGGTTGTGGCGGCGGCGGGGGAGAAAGGTGTCAATGGTAGTAGTAGTGGTGCATGAAGACGTGGTGTTAGTAATTGTGATGGTAGCGATCGGTGGCGACATGGCGATCATGACAGTGGTTATAGTGTGATGGATATTTAGATAGTTTTGGCAGAGTCGTGACGTTGACGATGGTGTGGTGTTGGTGGCGGTGTCCTTATGGTGATATTGGAGCTGATGGTTGTGGTAGTGACTAGGTCATGGTATTGTAGTGGTGGTAATAAAGGAGAATAATGGTTGTGGTGGTGGTTATAGTGTGATGGATGCGATGTTGCCACCAAATCAATTGAGGCAGCATCATGGTAGTATTTATTCTTTTAATGTAAAATAATGTTCATTAACTTTTAACCATCTCACTTAGAAATAAGTGATAAGCATTAAGTAAATCTACGCTGACTTAAAATTTTAGCCTATTTTTTTGTATGAATTAATTTAGTAAGTGATACAACATTAAGCGTTGTCAAACTCACTTAATTGAAAATCATTGATCGAAAGGTTTAAGTTTTAAGTACTTAATTGGATTATCAAACACACCCATAGACTTATGCCTTCAATAACTTAAATTTTTATATGAATCTCGATTCTTTTATTTAGCCAAGCCATCTTGCTGCAAAGTGATCAAGAGTTGGTATTGTCTGCAAGGATTCATCTCAATCATGCCTCATGCCAAAAATAGTCGTTAACGTCTGCGGTCACAAAGCTCTTGTTCATAAGATTCTATATCAATTTTATGGCCTAAGGCAAGCAATGCTTTTGACCTTTTGGCGACCTTGATTACCAGGCTGATGTCTAAATTTCTCGACCAAACTTGGGGTCTAAAGCAACTTTTGGGAGATTATTTTGATATTAACACAGTTTATCTAACTGACCATTAAGTGACAAGATTAGAAAACTTCTTATTGTTCCTATTCATTAAGTTGCTGATGTCTAAGCGTATTAACTTGTAACTCATAAATGCCTAGATGATTTTCTTCACGATTCTCTACTTTATTCCACCAAAAAACATTTTTGCAGGTGGGCAGATGTGCTTTAGCGAGCTAGCTTAAAAGTTGTCTCTATCTAAAGCATCTGTCTAAGCATGGCTTGATCCAACATGTCACCAATCGGAGTTATCTATGTAACTTAGAAACAAAAGCAGAAATCACCATAAGATGAGATTTTTTGTCACAACAAAAAATCCGAAGAAATAATATGTCAATTTACTTTTTCAACAGTTCCAACCTTTGCAATTTGTTCCTTTACAGATAAACCTAGCATTTGCAACACTCTGGTTGAAAGTTTTGTGACTTAACCCTAGCATATATAAATAATCTCATTCACACGAAGTGTGGAAATACAAACAAACTGTATACGACCTAGTTTTAGAGGCTGTTTGAGATTGATTTTAAAAAGTAAATTTCAGCTTAAATCTTATAACGAAATGACCATAGAGGACACTTAATACCTTAATATCTAATATCCCTTCAGAAGGTAATGTTAACACAACTTTCAATTGTAAATAGCTATAATATACAAATAAATTAACGAAGAGCTATTTTCATCCACCTACAATGTTTTTTATTTTTTATTTAAAATTAAGAACACCCACAATCTCACATTATTGCTTATATTATTATAACTTTCTACAATTAGTTAAAGGGTATGTGATCTTCTTTTGTGACATATATGAGGATGGTATGGTAAATTAGAAGGTCAAACATGATTACAAGAAAAGTAATTATATCACAATCCTCAATTTTCAGAATTATGAATTTAATCAGTTTTTAACCTTTTGAGGTAGACTAAAAATCTCGTAATTTTTTTGTCAAACACCCACGTACCTAATTTAATCGAGATTAAATCGGGTTTAACCATCTTAAAATCTATCCCAAACACGCCCTCTTATCCTTTTATACACTTGATTAGTAACAAGAATGCATGATATACTCAGCTACCTTTATTTTTCTAGCACAGCTTCTCCAAAATCTTCAATCTAATAAAGAGAGATCGAGCAATCATATACATATAAGTTTTGAACAACTTATATCGAGAAATAATGTTAAGGAGTAAGTAAAGCCGACTCAGTCCAATCACGAGGGTGCATCATAGCTTAGCTTTCATAACAAAAAATAGTGCACACATAAAACTAGCACAATTTTTTATTAACTTATTTTTGCCGCCTAAAATCATATTAAAATAATGATAACAAAACATAATGCATAAGAAAACTTTGCGATGCTCGGAATCACATTACACCACATATGCTTAAGCTATCTTTATTGCATTTGACTTCCTTAAATTTCGAATCTCATAAAAATAAAAAGACGACGGGGTCCACAACTTTAAACCTATTTTGATATTTATGCTCATTTGGAAGGCAAAATTCGTTATGTTCAATCAAATACAAAAGCACACCTCCTTACAAGGCTTTCACAAAATAATACATCAAATGTTAAGTCAATGACATACCTACTACAATCTATTTTGCAAAAAATAAATTGAAGATGTTGCACTAACTTAATGAGAAAACAAAGGTTTGCCTCGGTCTCTATCCTGCTTAGAGGTGTCAAAGGGCCGGGGCTTGGGCCGGCCCAGCCCGGGCCCAGAGGGCCAGAAAAAGGGTCGGGCCAAATTTAAAATGGTTTAGGGCCAGATTTAAAATGGGTCGGGCTAGAAAGAAGGGGAAAGAAAAAAAAAGTGACTTAAAATGGTTTAAGGCCAGATTTAGGGCCAAAGGGCTGGACCAGAATAGGGCCGAAAAGAGGGCCAGAAATCGAGCCGGGGCCGGGCTGGGCTTTTTTGAAAATTTTCATGGCCTGGCTCTGGCCCTAGCCCTTGGCCTTATGGACCAGGGCCGCACTGTTCACCACCTAGGCCCGGCCCTTTTGACATCTCTAATCCCGCTAGAGAGCTCATATAACCTTATATATGAACTTTAAATATCAATCCTTTGACCACCACCCATAAGCATGCTCAAAAAAGGCTTGATAGGAATTTTACGCATTGTTCTCTGTCGAAGGAAACGAGCATCTGGCCAAGAGCTCTAAGGTTATAAACATGTGCACGATATGCACTACATGCATAAAAATAACCCCACTCAATTGGACATATATGGCACGCGTGAAACAATATCATTCAATCAACTAGACATGTATGTATTTTCAAACGAAGTAAAATTAAACTTTTTAACCGAAAAAACGATGGCTAAGCCATTTACTTCAACAAAATGAACCAAGCATGCCAAATTTTATCAAGGAATGCCATAATCAGAATATCATATCAAAGAAAATATTCTATAGCGAAAAATAAACTTTCAGACATTTTCTTGATTTTGTCATAATTTTGGAATTACTAAATCACGATAAAAAACCAAAGAAAATAAGATTTAAATAACCCAAAATATTATCTACAATGCTAAACAAAAAGGCAAACTGGAAAAACAATTTTTTTTAGAAACAAGAAATACTCCCTCTAACAAAAAATAATTTTTGAGTACTTTAAACACCAAAACAAAATTCTGAAAACATTTAAAAAGTATTAGAGGGGTATATCTGTGAAACTAAATATTGGAATTTGAAAGAAAATAGTCCCACCAAGGACCACGTGTCGCGTGAGATAGCCTGGCCCACAGCCCCTCCCTACGCGCCACATGCGCCACCACCCTACTTCCTCTTTTCCATGTTTTTTTTGTTTGTTTGCAAGAAACCAAAGCTCACGTGCCAGCAGTGGCATGCGATTTTCACGCGCAGCCTTCCAAGCAGCGATTGGCGACGGGATGATGCAGTTCACTGTGTTTCACGATTTTAAAAATGATAATGAGTTTAAAATCTGGTTTTGGTCTTATCTAGGCACTATTTGACTCACCAACAAATAGCAGGGAGAGTGGGGAAGGGAACCACTTTTCATCTTCCTCCGCTTATTTTTGGAAATGACCAAAAGAACCTCGATTTTGTAAAATCCATATCTAACTCAATTCAAATCCGTTTTTGACAAATTTTATATCATTAGAAAGCTGCTTTAGAGTAAATTTTAATGGTGGCAAACCAAAATTTGTAAATCAAATCGAGCTAAAATAGATTTGGACAAAATATTTCGGATTTCAAACTATAATTTAAAATATCTTTTGATTTACAATTCCGCTGATACTCAAAATTTGCAGATACAGTTTACTATACATATGCAACAACATATATGAAACCAATCCAACAAATCTAAACAACATGTAACATACCATTAATAGACTATGTAAATAAAAAAATAACTTTTTGATAATAGAACAAATGTACAATTTTAGCATGTTAATCATGGCATTGCAGAACATGTTATGGGCACAAAAAGGGGCACGAAAATAGCTTAACGAGCTTTGAAACCAATGAAGAAAATTTGAGACAAATCGGAATAGGCGTGTGCATGAACACGTATACTACATATGAGCGAAAAATCACTTACACGGCAATCCTCAAGATCTCATCGCTATTTCACGTGCTAACAAACATCCGAATTGCTCCGCGACGGATTAGACTATGCGAGCCCGATCCATGTTTACACCGTCCAAAAGCCTCTTCTCTCAATTTATTAGCTAGGTGTGGAGAAGAATGGAGAAGGTCCAGATTTTTTCCATCGTCTTTTTCAACCAAGAGTCATCTCCCTTGTACTATCTCATAAAGAGATATTACTAAGAAATAAATATTATGGCTTATGGTACTCTTTTGGGGCTTACATCATTAATCAGCCCCAAGTCCTTTGACTTTCTGGGTCATGGGTTGGACCCAACATGGGCGTACCGGGCTAGATCCGAATACCAACACCTATTATCGCAGTCAATTTGCAGCCAAGTTAGAAATTTGTTAAACAAGCAACTAGAACAGTTCCCTTTACTATTTTGTAGTTTCCAGCAAGAAAAATAACATAGGTCTTTATTACTAATACACCATAATGATAGTCCATAAGCACTCGATTTCGTCTATGTAGCACTTGGTCTGCGGCGAGCTTGATTTTTCATCTCTCGTGGGCTTCAACTGAATTCCGTGCAATTGAATTCCAAAGATTACTAACCAATTGATGCTTCATAGTCTGGATGATTCATCCCAATGAGACTATATGGTTGTTGGTTGCAGGCTGTACTCCACTCAATTTCCACTTATGAGTTTTCAAATTGGATTAGACATAATCTCAAACAACAAGAGGAGATCTCAAAATGACCCATACATTGTTGAATATACAACCTAAATGCTGAAACCACAAGTTTGTGGAATCACTGTGCCAGCTGCAGATAAGCTCAATACTGTAACGAAGAACCATATCTGGTTGATTTTTATGGCTTTCATCTCAACAACTAAGCAAGTCAAGTTAAAAAGCCAGCACACTTAACACTATTGCACTTGTAAGATGTATTTGTAAGATATGCACCATTAATAAATACTAGTAATAAATACAATAATGATGACCCACTAATACACACTAAAACATCATATTGCTAAAACAAAATAAGTCATGTATATTTCCATCACCCCCTTTAAACTTGATTGATGACTCCAAGCATTCTTCATCATTGGGGGACCTGGTAAGTGCCAAATTTTGTCTTCATTTTCAATCCCGTCAATAACAACAATTTTTTGTCATTCCTTTCGAAGTGTATCGCATGTGGATCATCTTTATGTTGGCGCTTATGTGAATACTTGATCTCGACCATTTTCTTGGTTTTATACGAAATCACTTTTTTATCGGGTGTGAAAAACGACTCATTAAGGTTAGTTTTCAAAACCTCATCCTTGACAACATATCCTTTAACGAGAGGTAGGAATACTGGGGATGTGGTGTGTGCAGTGGTGGAAGGTGGCTGGGTACGGATGTGGGAAAGGGACGGCTCTGTGTGTGTTTCGGGATAGGGGATGTGGTTGTTTTCGTGTACGTGTGTGATGGTGAGTGTGGGGTGGTGGTGAGTGATGGGTAATGTGTGCAAGTGTGTGTGCGTGAGAGAGAAAGAGAGAGTTTGGGTGAGAGAGTTTGTAGCAGTGCTGGTTTGGTTGCCGACGTGGTGTGGGATCTAAGGGGTGGTCAGGTGTGGGTGGGGGGGGGGGTGGAACGTGTGCGCGCGCGAGCGCACGTGCAGGTGTGGGTATATGGAATGGGTGTGGGGAGGGGGAGGGGGAGGAGGGGGTGGGGTAGCCCAGAAAAGGTTAGGGGTTCGAAAATTTTGTAGATAAAATTAAAGGGATAGTTTTGGCATTTCAAAGGAACCTGTTATGTCGTTCAAATTTACCCACTTTCGAGGAGTAGGAGTAGGTTTAGTGCAATTTTTAAAAAAAGAGGGGGTTATATTGATCTCGGCCTATAGTACATGAGGGCAAAGTATATTTAGCCTAAGAATATATTGAGAGAATACTTTTCTACTTCTTTTTTTTTATAACAGGGTTATATATATAAAAAACTAGAGTTAAACAATTACAACCAAGTTCCGATTATCTTCCAACTTAGACAACAAAAAGGAAGAGGATGGAACAAAGCCAAAGAGGTCGTAAGCAAAAGCGTTTGCAGCAAGGTTGTGAGCTGCCCGGTTCATCTCTCTAGGAGTGTGCATAGCTTCCCAGCATGGGATCTTGGCCAAGAGAGCATGAATTTCAAGAATGGTATCTCTACATCTCCAGGGAATGCAGAGGAGGTGGTTTGTAATGAGGTTAACAATTGTTTCAGCATCTCCTTCCAAAATCACGAAGTTCTTCTTTAGTTCCACCGCTTTTCGAATGGCCATTAGCGCTGCGAGAGCCTCTGCTTCCTCAGCATTCCCACATTGGGCCTTTGCAGTGTACCCAAATTCACAACTACCATTCTCATTCCTACAGATCATTGCCAAGCTTGCCTCCGAGCCTCTAAAGACCGCATCGAAATTAATCTTAATCCAACCAAAGGGTGGTGGTGACCAACACCTGGAACCACACCTAGCTGGGTTAGATTTGCTGAATACTTCAACTAGCTCATGAGTTTCTTTGTTGATTGATTCTGCCAAACGTATCACATTGATGCCAAAATCTTCATGAATCACTTTGTTGCGCTGGAACCAAACAAGATCCATAAGGGTAGCTGCAAAAATAGAATACTCATTTTGGTCATTCACAGATAATCCCGGGCATTCAAGCATTGCCATCAACCGGTCAGCAGGACGAGATGATGGTTGAGGAGGTCTGAATCCCAATCTCGATTTGAGCCATAAAAGACGCGAGACGCTGCATTCAATGAATAAGTGAGAGGTTGTTTCTGGGATATCGCCACACAGAGGGCACATGTTGTTCGGCGATTCGGATGGAGGATTCAGAATCGGTTTGATTGGTAAAATGCTCCAAGCTATCCTCCAGATGAGGATTTTATGCCTCTCTCTGATTTTTGCTTTCCATAGTTTTTTCCAAAAGAGATGAGGGAATCCAGCATTATGAGTGAACTTATGTTTGTTTGCTTCCAAGTATATATGTTGATTTCGTGGTGAAGAAACCTGAGCGGTTTGGGGTCCAAGCTATCAAATCTTGGGTTTGCTGAGTTGGAAGCCGAATTTTCATGATCAAGTCCACAGTTTCGCTGTCAAAAAGATTTCGGAGTTTGGGAGTAAACCATTCCTTAGTGCTTGTTGAAAAAAGATCTGCCACCATGTTGATGTCAAGGCCTAGACTGGAAGAGTGTGCCTTTTTGAAGCCGTCCGGGGACGGTATCCATGGATCCTGCCATATGTTTGTCAAACGACCGTCGCCTATGATAACTCCCAGGCCGCTTTTGAGAGTTGGTTGAGTTCTACAAACGCCTTTCCAGAGCCAAGAGGAGTTTGATTTTGCTTTGTGATCAAGAAAGGGTGTGCCTCTAAGGTATTTTGAATTCATGATTTGCACCCATGTAGTCGAAGGATTTGTTAAGACCATCCAGCCGATTTTGGCAATAAGCGCTAGGTTAACCTCATGCATGCGCTTGAATCCGAGACCCCCCGTAGATTTTGGCGTGCAAATGGCATCCCAAGCTTTAGGGAAAAATTTCCTTCCTCCATCATCTTTCGAACCCCACCAGAAGTTTCTGAATTTTTTGTCGAGAAGATTCGACAGATTCATCGGAAGAAGAAATGTGGACATTGTGTAAGTGGGGATAGCCATTGCAACCGACTTGATGAGGGTCGCTCTTCCGGTGAAGGAAAGGACTTTTGACTTCCAGCTCGCAAGTCTTTTATCAATTCTGTCGAACAAGCTTGCAAAAGCAGATTTCTTCAATTGATTTGTGAACAGGGGAAGGCACAAGTACTTCGAATCTCTAGGAGCTTTTTTGAAATCGAGGGTCCTGCAGATTACTCTTTCCAAGCCATTGTTAACATTTTTGCTGAAGTGAATTTGCGACTTCTGTTTGTTGATACATTGGCCGGACCATGTATTGTAGGTATCAAGACATCTTAGCACGTTCTTGGCTTCAATATCGTTAGCCCTACAAAAAACAATTAGATCATCAGCAAAAAGGAGGTGCGAGATAGGGGGACTGCCCCTACTCGCTTTGATTCCGTGAATGTTGCCCGATTCTTCATCCCTCAGGATGAGTCTAGTGAGGATTTCGGAGGTGAGGATGAAGAGAAAAGGTGAGAGAGGGTCGCCTTGACGAAGACCTCTTTGGGGTATGAAAAATCCGTGAGGGACACCATTGAGGAGTGTAGAAAATGTAGTAGTAGTGATGCACTGCTCTACCCAATTAATCCAAGTAGACGGGAACCCGAAGTTCCTGAAGACGGAAAGAATGAAGCTCTATTCAACCCTGTCGTAAGCTTTTTCCATATCGACCTTAAGTGCCATCAGCCCTTTCCCTTTTTTCTTCCTCATAGTATGCCAGATCTCCTGAACGATGATGCTATTATCGTTAATAAGTCTTCCGGGAACGAAAGCACCTTGCATAGGGGAAATCAGTTTGTGCAGTAAGGGCTTGAGTTTGTTAGCCAAAATTCTGGAAATAACCTTATACACCACGTTACAGAGGCTTATGGGACGGAAATTCTCTACCATTGTAGGCGCTGAAATTTTGGGGATCAAGGCTATGTGGGTGTGATTGAGCTCACGCAGAGGAGCTCCTTTGAAGAAGCCTATCACAGCTTTGCACACTTCGGGGTGAACCGTATCCCAATACGTCTTATAGAATAAGGTTGGCATACCATTAGGACCAGGGGCCTTTAAACCTTCAAATTGTTTCAAAGTTCTGGCAACTTCGATCTCCGAAGGAATTTCACAAAGAGATTCAACATCAGCTTGGGAAAGACTGGGAAGGATACTCCTTACACTTTCCTGTCTCTGCATCTTACAATTGATTAGACTAGGTAATCCCTTATATCCTTCTATTGCAAGTCCTAGACATATAATTGACATACCACTCACTAATAGTATCTTGCACCGGTAATTAACACAATAACAATGGCCACTAAGACAACACTAACACATTATATTGCTAAAAGAAAAATATTAGTTTGGGCCGTACGACATTGACTGATTCGAGATTTTCCTTGGGAGGTATCGGGAAGCAAATCATGCTTATTACTTTTACAAAATAATCATGTGGGAAGCACTAGTAGCATTGTAGAAATAACTTGCATAGTCAACACTGATCACTTGACAACATACACTTTTTTTTTTTCTTTCCCCTTTTCCATTTTGTGTTATGGTGCACTAAAACGGGCGCATATGATAGTATTTCATTTGTACTCGTATTATAGAGAACAAAAATTAGCAAAAGCAATCGAAATGGTTAAAATAAAGGAGGTTGCACAAAGGCTACAAGAATACCATCTCATAGTTGTACTGTCAATATGGACTTGTTGAACAACAGGATCAACAGCTAGATGAAGTTCTGAACTTCAGATACGTAGTCTCCAAAAAGAAACTAATCAGATACGTACTCCACGGAGGAGTCCTGCAGCAAATAGAAACATGTACACTCACTGCACTGTTTAAGACCGTGAAAGGACAGACGAAAATGTTTTTCACTGTCGTGCTAAATTCACAAATTTGTTCCAGATACCCACACCACTTGCACATATCCAATCCGATCATGAGAAGGGAAATAATTCCGGTACCAAGCAAATGAAAGAAACAAACTATGCTGAATTTACACACAAGCAAATCGGCAGATTACACTTATCTTTCCCTTTCTGTTTTCAGAATAAAAACGAGCTTGCTCTTTTGCAAGAAAAAACACCACTAGAACCTTACTACTATACAGGATATATCATCCCGGCTTTTTCTAGATTGAGCCGCCCGCGCCAAATGCTTTGCAGCTGCCTGAGCATCCTTCATGTTTTTGATAGAATCCGCTGCTTCTTGATTTGACATCACCTGCTCAGGAGATCAAGAAAGGACCACAGATTTAAAACTTGAACCGTGAATATATATGGAAAATCATTAGGAAACAAGATGACACCAGCATCGTTACAAATATATTTATTCACCTTGGCCAACATGACCATAACAAAAATCTTGACGTTCACTTCTTGCTACTTTGAAAACAAGGTAGGTAAGATCTAGACAAGAAAACACCAACCTTCCATAACCCATCACTTGCCAAGATGATAAACTCTGCATCATCATCTATCACCTCCACTAAAACATCTGGTTCTGAACTAAGATGTCTCTTCAAACTCTTGTCACCAAACGCCCTAGCTACTGCCAGCTGGCCATCAACTCGAGGGACATCACCTGTTAGCATCACAAACCATCTATTTTAGTGAAAAAATGACATCTGATTTGTTAATATGGTCTCTACTATAACTTAAAAATCTATTTGTAACCAAACTAATAACGACAACTTGTATCCAAGATGCGAATCACGAACTATATCTAGCATGTAAAAGCATTCACATCAGAGAATGTCAACAGCAGTGAGCTTTCATTACAATTAAGTTGGTCCAGCAGCAACGCAGAGTATTGACTTTGGCCTGCAATAATGGTTCTCAAGGCCCTCAAAATTATGCAGATTGCAGAAACTCAGTTGGCCAAGACATATAATGTCGTATGGATTGCCAAATCTCGGCGAATGGTCAGGTTACTAAAACTGACCTATGCACTTTCATGAATATAAATACATTCAAAACTGCCAAAATGTTTCTCCTTTCATGAGGATCCCCTCATAAGCAGATCCTGAGCGCTGGTAAAGGACAACAGAAGTGGACCCTCTCTCACTTCCTCCCGTCCATCTTGGATCTTATTACGGTGTAGATTAAACTATGACTTGCCTGGAAGGTTTGATACAAAGCCACCCTTGCTCTCAATCAACTTCTTTTCCTTGCTTGGCTCATGATCAACTGATAGCTGTTTGGCCAAACCCTTTTTGCATATTACAGCCCGCGAATCTCCCACATTTGCAACAACAAGCTTCTCGCCATTGATCAGTATTGCCGTAACTGCAGTTGAGCCTCCTTTTCCCAAATGAAATGATTGTTCCAGTATATCCTTATCAGTAGAATGATAAGCTCTCTTTATGGCACTCTCCGTGTTGATCCAAAAGTCATGCTGCATAAAAAAGCAGTTAATCCATGGCAAAAAGAAACTTCCCCGAGTAACTTCTCAAATCAAAGGAAAAGGGTGAGAAGAATAATTCGGCTGGAAGAGTTCAACAGAAAAAATGAAGACAATTGAAGACTCCCTAAGTGCATGAACAAGTAAATATATGGGTAATTTCCATGAAAATAAACTTCAATTGAGCCAGGTGTAACATCTATACCTCCTTCAGTATATTGTCAAATAGGTTTGACTGCAGGTACTTTGCAACATCATGTCCCATATGCCCATCATATATAGCAAATAAACCCAACTCATTGTTGTCTAATTCTTCAAATTTTGAAACTAAGCAATCTTCCATTGCATGGTTTGATTTTCCTTCGACAAGGTGAAAGCCATGTGTGATATGCCTTGATACTCTATTCTTGCCTTTACTCGAGTCTGGAGTCAGTGGAGTGGATATAGTAAAGCAAGCTTTTTCCTGAAAGCATTATTAAAAACAATGATCAACAAAACAAATAACCGAATTATTGATCTGTGATCACAGAGTAGGATCTACTAGCCACAGAAATTGGTTGAGGCATTCATTACTGGTTAAAAAAAAAACAAATACTGACGTTCCAAGTAGTGTCCCAAGTGTCCAATGCATTTAAAAGAGGTCGTGGAAATTGTTAAGCAGCAAACTGCTATCAATTTTCTCTCTGGCCTTCAAACAAACAGTATTTCTGCATACGCCAGAACTATTTGTACAAGTGGGATATATAAATATCTAAACCCCAGACGGTTTGACAGGAAGGTCACCAAGTGCACGAGGGAACAAAAATAGCATTGCCATGTTTATGTTAAAGGAAGAAAATCAAATGGACGTATTATGATCACCATACTTGTGAGTAGTGCTGATATTTCATGGTTCCCTGAGAGTTCATTATAAGGTCCACATCAAGGAATACATCCGGATAACGTTACCTCGAGGAGTGAACCAAACACAACTTCAGGTCCAAAAGTTATACCACTGCTGGATTCAATTTCTTGCTTGTAGAGCATATACTCTTCTGCAGTTCAAGTTGCTATGATTAAAATTCAGAAGTTCTGAGTTCAAAGTTCCGTCCAAGGATTCCCTTTAATGTTCTTTTAGGTGGACTTTCCTTCAATCTCATTATAAAAGGATGTACTTCTAAGGCCCATTTGAGATGCTAATAATGTTGTTGGAGACCGAGGCACAAAGCTTGACAGAGCAAATTAAGTGCTTAGGAGATCAAATCGATATATTATCACTTAATGTCATTGGAATGGCTAACCAACAGCTCTTTAGCTAAATGTCCACCACTGCACCCACCGGCACTTGAAGTGACATGTGCTCATGTTAAAAACAAAATCATCAAACCGTTTTCCTCCCAACCCCCAGGTTTTTTCTGACGGCAGCCATCTTCTCTCACTCCCTCAATCTCCAGAAGTTTGGATAGTAAAGGGCTGCCCCAATATAAGACATCAGAAATGGTACGCTTTCGAAGGCATGTATAGCAAACCATCTTCCCTCACTTCCCCCCTCAATCTCCTTGAATATTGTAAAGCATCACTTCTTTCAAGCACCGGAAGCAACTAAGCAACTCGTGGGTTTTGATTCATGTGGCAACCAACAAAAGTTCCAAAAAAAATATATATATATGATGTGAAACCTATGTTACATGGACTCTTCAAAATGCGTGAGTACCTGTGTCGGACACTCGACACTTGGACATGGGTAGGGATATGTGTCCGACACATCTCATAGGATATGGTATTATCAACACTACCTTATAATGTTTCTTTTTATTCTTTTGGCTTTGAGATGAAACAAGTTCTCAAGTAAAACCACGTGAATCACAGAAAACAACATTTTACCTTAGAAATAACTAAGAACTAATAATAGATATGAATATTTTGCCGTGTCCCTGTGTCTTGTATTTTAAAATTAGATAGGAGTCTGACACTTGGACACGTATCCGACCCGGACACTCGTACCAAGTCCATGTAACATAGAGTGAAACAACAATTGCGGGTAAAGTACATCTCACTGCCTTATTAAAAACCACCCAATCCAACTGAGTGAATTTCACAGATCCTTCCCAACGGCAGGCATGAATACCTGTCCTCCATGCGCATGCAAGCGCAAGTGGGGAAGTGGCTGTATGGGACTTATTATCAGCCTCAGGATCATCTTCCAAAGGAGGGGCTAATGTCTACCAATGCACGTTCATGAATCACGAGTATCTACCTGGTGCCTGGGCACTATGTTGCCTGTAAAGGGGTTCAAACTCTATACCCCATATTTCTAAGCGCAGAATAGACTCCATTATAAATAATTTACACCTACCATCCCCTCTAAAGCCCTGATAGTTCTTCTGTTTCCAAGGGCTAAGTATGCAGAGTTTTCTTACAAGCCACAAGATATTTCCTTTGCATGCATGGGTTAGATATCCCTCACCTCAGTCCTCAGCAGGTTATTGTTTCCTTTGCTAAAGCATGATAATCCATTGTCAGGGCCAAACAAGTCTTCCTGCTTGCAGCCCCTTCCCTTTATGTCTGTTGTGCTCTCATGAGCAGTTTATTTTTCTATGTTCTACCCTGGTTTTGCACCTTTTGTTTGCCTCTACAAGTGCACTCATTGGCTTGGCTCATACATGAGTAGTGTGTCAAAGCATGATATGGTATATATTGGTCGGTTACCTTCCTAACAGCTAAAGCTTTAGAGTAAGCGGTAACCTAAAGTTCCTATTCCTTGTTCTTTCCTGCCTTAATTTCATATCTAACAGCTAAATAACCAGTTCGCATAGCAAAAGCGGGTGGTTTTGCAAAAAATCATCAGTGTGGGAGCGCCTTGAGGACCCCTGGTGATTAACTATTATAACTTGCAGAGCTACTCCGAAATTCTTCTTACCTGTGTGGTTTTTTTCATAAAGACGTCTTTTCTTAAGGAAATCAAAACACAGGCAGCTTACAAAATGCTGGCACACGAAGGTTACATGTGGTGACATTCCAATCGTATGAACTGACTTATGTGTTGACCAAGTCAGATCGCGACTTTGACTAACTTGGTTCGTAAATTATCTGCAGTTTTGCACCCAGTCGCTAACTAGCACTTTGGTTCCGTTTTAGAGTGCCACATAGGCGAATTAGTGCACTACTGCACTTAGATGCACACCCCATTTTAACCTAGAGGTCACGGGGTTCGAAACAGAAAAACAATCTCTCAACAAAAGTGGAGATAAGGCTGCCTACATCAACTCTAACCAGTAACCACTATACTGCGACCACCCTTACATCCAGATCCCCAAGATAGTACTTGATGTGAAACAGGTTTTAGAACTCAGACTACACTTCCACTCGCATCGATTTCTAATCAAACAGGTTGTGGAATTATAACGCAACTGAACATTCGTGAATGAATATTTTGTTTGCATATGATCGATTTTTATAAAAATTAGCTACTTAGTCTTAGTCATTAGCAGTGCAAGTGACTATATTTTTGCACTCCTTTTACCAGAGGAAATCTGAACTCCCTCCGTTTTTCACAAGAAAGGTTTACTACATTTAGAAGTTGAATTGAAATCAAATAACAATTACCGATTACACACGTATGATTGGCAAGCCAAGCTAGGGTAACAACAGCGAGCAAATTCCATGGTTACATATACTGAATCGACACTAGGAATCCGCTAGGAGTCAAGGGGAAAATCTCAATGAAACGGAGGAACTTTACTCATTGTTGTTACCTAGCTTGACTCGCTAAATCATACGCGTAACACGTAGATCCTGCTTGAGTTCAATTCAAGTTCCAAACGTACTAAGTCTAATATAGCTTGACTCGCAAAAATTCTAAAAGAAAGAATCCAATGAAACACAGAAAGAGTAGTAACTAACAATTCCACTGGCTCTTCAATCGCTCGCAAACTGAAAAGTACCAGAAAATCATACACACACCCAATCCCAAGATCACACTACGAATTACATCAAGGGAAAACAAAGCACGAACAAGGAAAGTATTAGCCTTATAAGAGCAATCAAATGAAGGGTATCTAACCTTCATCTTGTGAAGAATTTCTCTGCCTCCGGTCATGATACTTCTCTGGCCTCCGTTTCTCTGGGTGATCTTGGACTGGATATAATAAGTGCGTAAGGATGGAGAGATTTTCTGCGTAGAAAAATGGCGAAGAAGGAGAGGCGTTGACTGTGTGAAATGTGACCCGTTTACTTCATCAACCCGCGTCTTCGCTTTCCCATTTCTCCCGTCACGCGCTTTCTTTTGCCGATGATCTTTCTAATGCTAATAACTGCTCCCGCTATGGAAATTTACGAAACTGCACTTTGTCCCCCTCCCCCCCTCGTCACGGTTGTCCGATTCAAAATTTGGCGGTTGACAAGTCAATGGCACTCGGGTTCGAGTTATGAGAATGCAGCTCCGTTAAAATTTGGTAGTGAGAGTTTCTGCCGCCCATGTGGTCCTGTCCGGCTCGAACCCGGATTAGTCGACTATCAATGTGGTGTCCGGAAACCGGTGGTCTAACGAAAAAAAAAATTAACATCATTAAGCGTCGCATTTTGAAATGTCAAATAAGTACTCCCTCCATCTTATTGAATATTTTTCCCTTTGATTTTCTGAAAATTCTAATGAAAAATATGATCAAAACAAATATTAACTTTATCTGTTATTATTAATTTTATTTTTTTTTGGGATTTGATAAAGTGCTATTTATCTACTTATGATCCGGTCATCCGCTAAGTATCGCAAATGACTGGGATTGCATTTTTTTTTTCTTTTACTCCGCTCTTGCAACCACCGAGCTATCAATTTTCTCAATATTTCCAAAATCAGGTCTTAGCAGCCCACTTGCTTAGGAGCGACGGGCTGCATGAATTTTTTTATTTTTTTTTGGGCACTAGAGGGAGGGTTATTTTTAAGTCACTGCTTACAGAGTGGACCACCCCCATGATCGGGGGGGGGGGGGGGGGGGGGGCATGCGCACCCCAAAAAAATTTTCAATTTTGAACAATGAGTAATTCTATTAAAAATATTTATGAAAATACTTCATCAATACTACTATATTATAAAGTTAATGTAGTAAGATTTGATTTTATTGTATTTTTGAGTTTTTGTATCACTGACAGTCATAGTTGTTATCTTTCTCATTCTTTTGCTCTATGTATCTTCTTTATTTCAAATGTCAAAATTTCATATTAGAAAGAAACATGAATAGCTCACGGTTAGTTTTTTTTATTTTTTAATATATATTAACTTATCACTAACTTTATCAAGTAAAATAAATCACTATGGATAGTAAAATTATACATTCAGCAGTCATATTGAGCGATCTAATTTGCATTTAACGTATTCAATAGTGACGCGAATTTTTTTATGTTAGTCATCAATTTTTCGGTACTCCCAATTAGACTTTCTGAATCCGCGTGTGAGTGCTTACATGGAATTAAATTCATCCTAGAATTTTGTGTGGGAGTGAGAGAAGAGAATTCAATGAAACGGACGACTTTTGGAAAAGTAATGTCTTCTTGTTGTGAAAAAGTTGATCTTTATTACGTTGGAAAGCCATCTCTATCGAGTCTAAAGACCAACTTTTGTCCAAAATAATGCTGTTGCCCAGTTGTAATCAGATGGTCTGGAATCTATCTAGCTGGTCCAAGCTGTGCTTCTATTGGTTGCTTTCGGTCTTTCAAGTCATACATAAATAATAATAATAATAAATATCATAATATATCCAGGTTTGTGTGAAGTGTGCTGCTGATGTGTACTCTGCGACCCTGTGCTGGAGTTTGTCTCGTCAGCCGTACTCTTCACTGATCAGATGTTATGTCGCTCTTGGATTGATATCATATATTTCGATAAAGAATTTGCAGCAAAATGGCTATTACGCAAGTTCTTAATCCTTGTGTATGCGGGTCATGAAATGTGACAGAAACAGAGCTAAAAAAGGCAAAAGTTTATTTTATAATATATTTAACCGTCTTAAATAGTTTTAATCATATGATTCTGAGTCATGTAATATTTTTTTTACATATTTACAAGTTGCATCACTAGCGATTCCAACAAAAGTTGAGGATCCTACATATTCGTTTGAGTTTTGAATTTGGATATTGAAAAGATGTCATCTCATCAGAGATATTAAGTTGAGGACGTTTTTATATTCGCCGCGAATAGGTTAAATATTCAATATCAGAATTTGAAAAGAATTCTTATTGAGAAACCCGAAAAACAAAAGATGGATCCTGGCTTGGTAACTTAAGAGTGATGAGAATCTGATCTCCATATTAGTGGTACATATATCCACCGCACACGTCCAATCTTGTTTGTTCTTGATGAGTTTTAGTCTCGGCAAAACTGAATTAATTTTTGAAGAAAAACCTGTTTTTGGATACAAAATTATTGCCAATTTAATCATGAAAGGCACTAAAGAAACATAATCAAGTTGGATTACGACCTTAACCTTTATGTGGTTTTTTACGCCCTTTGTCGTTCTAAGAAGTCAAGAGCACTTCATTTTTATTTTTTAGAATCTTCGTAGCAGGACCGACAAAATGGGAGGGTGGATTCGTGTAAGGGTTAACTGAGTCAATAACTAAAATTGGTCGCTTTTAATCACGTGGTAAGCATATTAAGACACATTTCAATCAACATAATTAGGTAGTACTGATTGTTTGCATTTTATGGAAACTACACCAAGATATGCTTCTCTTGGGATATCCTAGGCCTTTCTTAACGAGCCCCAAAAAAGTAACTGCAAGAAATATCCACAACTCCTACCTAAATTTCACTATAAAATACCCATATTTTGGCCATAATGTTAATTCCCAAGAAATGACAATGGAAAAAGGATAAGAGAGAGAACTTTGATACCAGGGTACTATGCTTCCATCCAGAACTTAAGAAAAACTCAATTCTTGAATCTGGAACCATATCTCAATAGGAACTTGGTACAGTGCAAACTACTTAATTTCAAGTAAACCCACTTGTATATAGCAGTAAACAGAGTGATTAAATGAAGAAATTTGTGAATGAAACCATTCAGATCCAATCTTTTGAATGGGTTTATACAGTGCACACTACTTAATTTCAAGCAAAACCGACTTGGATATCACAAAACCCTATGCGCTTTCTCAAAAAGTTCATGCTTGTTCGTCCCTTCCATATATGTTTGAAGTGTTTGCACTCAAAAGCAAACTCACTATCAATTTATTGGTAAACTGTCACAATTGGAGAGATAATGGGGATTCCTATTGGATCACTCCATGTTACATATCTTGGAGTCCCATTGATCTGTACAAAACTACAGTCCAAAGATTGTGTGGTGTTGATTGAAAAGTTGACAAAGAGAATTCACAGCTAGGCAGCCAAATGCTTATCATATGCAGGGAGGATTCAACTAGCCATTTATGTCTTGATGAGTATGCAAATATACTGGTGTTCAATCTTTATATTACCCCAGAAGATTATCAAGCAGATAGAATGCAAAATCAGAGCTTTTATATGGCATGGAAAAGATGTAAAGTATACTAGTGCTAAGGTAGCTTGGAAAGATGTATGTCTTCCAAAACAAGAAAGTGGATTGGGATTAAAGAGAATAGGGGAATGGAACAAAGCAGCCATATGCAAATATCTATGGGATCTAGCTCATAAAAAAGATTCTTTCTGGGTCAAGTGGTGTCATACATATATTATAAAAGACCAACATGTGTGGATGTTCAAACCCCTACTACAATATCTTGGACATGTTGTAAAATTCTGAAGCTTAGGCAGCAAATGCAACAGTTATGCACCTATCAGATTGGAAATGGCAAATCAACATGGTTGTGGTTGGATAGGTGGCTACCTGGTGGTCCATTAATTCATCAATTTGGACAAAGAATTATATATGATGCTGATATGAGCTGGAATGCCAAAGTTGCAAATATCATTGAAGGTAACACCTGGTGGACCAGACTGCATTTAAGATCCCAGGCAATGAAGCAAATGAATGAGATAATCAGTAATCACCCATTACCTAGGACTGATTACAATGATAAGATAATCTGGGACTGCACTCAAGTGGGGAATTCACTATACAACCAGTTTGGAATTGGTTGAGATCTACAGCACCTAAGGCTGAACGATGGAAACTAATCTGGTTCACAGGGTATATACCAAAATGCTTTGTGATACTATGGATGGTATGTAGGGGAGGAATAAGAACCAGAGATAAACTTAAAGAATGGAACATACTTCAGGATGATAGCTATGTCCTCTGCCAGGTACAGAAGGAGGCCATAGACCATTTATTTGTGCAGTGTACATATGCTAAAGAGGTATGAGAACTTATTTTTACAAAGCTTGGAAGAAGACTACCACCGGTGTCTTGGCAACAACTATTGCAATTTGCAATAGTAAACTTTATAGGGAAGAGCTTAAGGGCTAAACTCCTTAATGTCACGGACCGAACTTCCCTAAGCCGAAACCGTGCGGCACTTAGCTAGATCAAGCCCCCGCTTGCTCGGCTAAGTCAGCCTAACCGTAGAGCTGGGCGAAGTTGGAAACAAATATGCAGCGGAACACAAGAGATTTGGGGAAAGGATTCCCAACACACTACTTGGAGAAAGCTTTAATACAAAGATGTATTGGATGTGTCTTGGATACTTTGGCCAAGTGAGGCCTTGGCTATTTATACTAGTCCACCTCCTCAACGAACGGTGGAGATACATTCGATCCTACGGATCCTATTATGCTAGAATACTTTCCTATTCTAGAATATTCACACATGTTACACATTTTACACATTTTACACATGTTCCACATGTTCCACATTTTACACATGTTCCAAATAGAATAGAGAAGTCTGGAACCTTCCGGAAGCCTTGCCTTGTAATCGCCAAGTAAGCGTCCACGAAGCGTCCCGTAAGCGCCTAATGAGCGCCCGCATGGCGTAACCTCTAAAAATCAGCCTCCTTAGCAAACGGTCCGTGACATTCTCCCCCACCTAATTGCGCGACGCCCTCGTCGCAACCTCCTCGTGATAGCGATCCACGAGGTCTTCGAACTGTCCGAGCTCTTCCGCTAACTCCCAAGTCGCTTCATGCTCCGACAATCCCTTCCACTTGACCAAGTAGTGCTGTTTTGGTGGAACACCTCGTCCTTGTTCAAGCCTATCCCCAAGCACGTACTCGGCCTCACGCCTTTGCAAGTCATGCAAAACTTGCGATGTATCTAAGAGTTTAGCCTCCTCGGCTTGACTCTCCCCCTTGACTTGTCGGCACACATGACAAGTCTTGACACACGTTTGCACCTCCTTCTTCATTTGAGGCCAAAAGTATGCCGTAGTCACCAAGGCATATGTCCGTCGATGCCCCGGATGCACCGTCGACTGAGTTTCGTGACTCCCTCGTATGACCATTTTCCTTAGGTCTCTCCACTTTGGCACGTACACTCGTCCATCCTTTGTGTAGAGTAGGTCTCCTTTCACCCGATATCGTTGGGTCTTCCCACTCTTCACAAGCTGTAGCAACTCCTTGGCTAAGGGATCGCGTTGTAGGCCCTCCTTGATTAGCTTGATGATCTCCCCCTTTGCCTTCGAAGTAGTTGACAACTTTTCCTCCTTTGGCGGTGCCATCCCACATGGTACCACGTTTTGTGGCTTGGCCCCCCCGGTCAAGCTTGCCTTGATCGCCCACCTTCTTCCTAGGTGGTTGCCGCTTCTCAAACTCGTGCAGCACAACACGATCTTCAACCTTGAGACTCGCCAAGTAAGTGTCCTCACTCTTCTAGGCTTCCTCCCTTTCAATTTCTTGTGCTAGTCGCAAACCCGATAGCCGCATAGAAGTCATGGTGCTCGATGTTCCCCCGAACAAAGGCACCACACAAGCCGCGCCTCGCTCCATTATGCACATCGCGTTGTTGTACGGTGACACAAGAGCGTTCACCTGTCGCAAGAAATCAAGGCCTAACACAACCTTGAAATCGTCCATCCGAGCGACAAGAGAAGTCCACGAACCCCTTCCACTTGCCAAGGCATATTTCGACCCTTCGAACCATGCCTTGTAGGGGCTTCGCTTCCGCATTGACGGGTTTTAGCCAACCTCCCCCGTCAACCACGTTGAGGCCCAACCGCTCGGCCTCTCCCATTGTGATGAAGTTGTGAGTCGCCCCCGTATCCACTAAGACATGAGCAAGCTTCCCATTCAACTTCGCTTCCATGTAGAGCAACCCCTCGCTCTTAGAAGCTTGTCCCTTACCCGTCGGGACTTGCGG
Source organism: Escallonia rubra (assembly GCA_033065855.1). Classification (NCBI taxonomy): domain Eukaryota; kingdom Viridiplantae; phylum Streptophyta; class Magnoliopsida; order Escalloniales; family Escalloniaceae; genus Escallonia; species Escallonia rubra. Next base: position 1,213 of record JAVXUO010000617.1, on the reverse strand, counting down.
CACATTCTTCCTTTGGAGCGCGTTAAGGACTTGGATTGAGCCTATGCGTACCGACTCACGTTCGGCCTTCTCCTCGTCCTTCTCCTTGACTAAGGCAGCCAACTTGCCTTGTCGCCGGCAATCCTTTGCCCAATGCGGTCCTCCGCAAAAGAAGCATCCGTCCTTGGGCTTGTTCTTGACTCGCTTTTCCTCTAGCTTGCCACGGCCTTCGGACTTGATCGTGCTAGCTTGCTTGTCCCCTTTGTGCCACGCCTTAGGGCTCTCTCCCCCACCATTGGCGTGGTCACCTTCCGAAGCTTCATCTTCCCACTTTGGCTTTGAAGATTCACCACCTCGATCGTACTCCGTCAACGACTCCGCCATTGCTATGGCTTCATCGACATCCTTCACGCCCCGGCGTTGAAGTTCCTTCTTGGCCCAACTTTGGAGGCCGTCGACAAAGTTAAATAAAAGATCTTCCTCCGCCATATTCGGAATATGAAGCATAAGTGTAGTAAACTCTTTCACATATTCGCTTATGTTACGCTTATGCCTCAATTCCTTCATCTTCCTTCTCGCTTCGTAGGCTACATTCTCCGGATAGAACTGCTTCTTGATCTCCCTTTTGAACACCTCCCACGTATCTATGGTGTACAACCCCTTTTCTATCTCACAATGCTTTCTACGCCACCATAGAGTTGCGGTATCCGTAAGATAGAGAGTCGCAGTTCTTACCTTAGTCGCCTCGTCGACTATGCTAGCACCTTCAAAATAACGCTCCATGTGCCATAAGTAATTGTCGAGCTCTTTGGCGTCCCTCTTGCCTCCGAACTCCTTCGGCTTAGGCGTGTCCACCCTTGGACTAGGAGTGGCAATCGCTCCACCCGCGATAGCTCTCTTGCACATCGCCGCGTCTTACCTCGTCTCCTCCACGCTAGCCTTCACCACATCGAGTTGTTCTTGCAAACTATTGAACAACTCCGTGAACCTTTCACGTAGCTCGTCTTGGGCGCCCACCGCCCCCTTGAGCGAGTCGAGCTCTTCTAAGACGTGATCCTCCAACGTCTGTAGATTTTGCTCGAACATTCCCACGTGATCTTTGACATCACCCATAGCAATCTCCAAGTGACCCGTTCGGCCATCCAACGAAGCAAGTGCATCACTAGACTTGCTTTGGCCTCGACCACCCTTCTTCCCACCGGCGGGTGGTAATGGATCTCGCCCACGTTCGACC